>CM040189.1:64718005-65035505 GCA_022606455.1 Callitettix versicolor
AAATTTGTTTTGTTTGTTATTTGTAATTTTATTTGTAAAATTAATTTTACTAATAACAGATTAATGCCAAAAAAAAAAAAAAAAAAAAAAAAAAAAAAAATGTATTGAATTATTTTACTATATTATTGCCGCTCTGTGGGATATTCCATAAAGTGAAGGCACAAAGTCTTTTATCTTACTAAAGCAGTGTGCATCCATTTAGGCCATCGACATTACTGCAGAAGTATAGGCCTACTTAATACACAGTGCACGCACACCAGCTCATAACGCTAATGTGCACAAATATCTGACTGAAGTAAAAATTAGTCTACGGAGAACAGCAGAAACATTTTGAAAACTACCGTACGAAGGTGGAGTGCCACTTTAGGCTTATATGAATAAATCAGCGTTGTTGGGTGGTTAACGCTCGTAACGTGCACACTTTTAAATGTTCAATACGTTTGTACAAATTATGCTTGTTATAGCGTTATGTTAATGTAAAGTGACATGTTGAAATAACGCTTTTATTCTGAAGATGGAACACAGCTTGCAAATGCTGCGACAATAATAAAATATTACGCGATAATCACAATAAGTGACAATAAGTTTTTGTATTTCTCCTAGTTATGCTTAGTACCTTTACCACTATGCTTATTTATAAATACCACATATTTTGTAAACATGACTTGCTAACCTTATTGTGTGTGTGTGTGTGTGTTGCGTGCGTGCGTGCGTGTGAGAATGACAGAGCACTTTAGCACCGCAAATTTGAACTGATTTGATTCAAACTTGGTGCAAGGATGGATATAGTTATCCGGCGTAATCAGTGCAACCATTTCAAAATTCGAGTCATTACAAATCTATTAAATAACTAATTTTCCATCTTACCTAGGCTATGCACATTTTAGAAAATCGGATTTCACCATCGTAATCAAGCTTTAAAATATGTGTACATTTAATTTTAAAATATGAGTTCATTTTTTATAAAGTTTTCAACATAATGAGAAAGTTTAAATAAATTCTGCAGATGTTAAGGCTAATTATGATTGTGTCACAGGATTTTCATAAAATTTTAAGTTGAAAAAAATGATTGTGATGTTTCTTTTTGGAAACTGCTGCCATCACGAAAAAAACGAAACAGCTGCGTGCCTCGATTATTTATAAATTAATTCCACTTCTTAAACATAAAACTAGGTAATGGGCTAGTTGTATTTAAATATGCCTACTTTACCTGTTACTCTGTGTTACAATTGCTTTACTAGTTTTCATCTATTCATTTGTTATATACATACTAGTTTTAAATAACTCCTTACATTTCAATCATTCTAAAAATTTGAACAGACTCTCTCTCTCTCTCTCTCTCTCTCTCCCTCTCTCTCTCTCTCTCTCTCTCTCTCTCTCTCTCTCTCTCTCTATCTATCTATCTATCTATCTATCTATCTATCTTCTATCTATCTATCTATCTCTCTCTCTCTCTCTCTCTCTCTCTCTCTCTCTCTCTCTATATATATATATATATATATATATATATATATATATATATATATATATATATATATATATATATATATAGTTTCAGTGTTGATAATGTATATACATTTGCACAATATGAATGTTCCCATAGTAAAATTATTATTAATTAATATACCTATAGGCTAAGTTTTTCTTGCGTATACCTGAAGAAGGTTTCAAGGCGATTTTACTATTTCACAATAGGAAATAGGCCCACTATATAAAAAAAATTTTCAGATCGTCACAAAAAGGTAATTTTGAATCTTCATGATAGCTTTATACGTCTTCAGGTTTCCTGAATTTGGTTTTCTTTTGGATGTCTGTCCATTTATGTCAGAGGGCAATTCATTAGCCTTCGAACTGGATTTGGGGGGGGGACTGAATATGTCAAAGTTTGTGTGCCTAAGTTTCGTATTCAATGGTTTAGATTAGAAACAAAACATGCATGATCGTGATAACTATTTAAACATAAAATACAGCTAATTATGCAGTGTAGGTTGTTCTTAAAAATAGTGATTTTTGATTTTTTTTTTTAATATTTTATACCTTATTATCTATTAACACATATTCACCAGTGGAAAATATTTTTTTTAAGATTACTTACTATTTTATGCCGTTTTTTTTACGGAACTATATTGACATCATTTCTGTCTACATTGCATTAAATACATTAACTACATGTGCGTTAATAATGCTCATGCGCGTTACCCATTCTGACGCCATTACCAAATGTCATTATGGTTTATAACTTTTTTCGTTAGTTCGTTCTCGTAATGAAAACACTGTTAAAATGGCATATAAGTTATTTGTGAACATTGCGATTTTTCTCTTTTTGTGTCAGGTTCACGACCCAACAACCATGTCACTTAGGTCACTGTTTTTTAATAGTTTTTTTATCGTTTTAGCGATCAAAAACACGTTACCTGCAGGATAACTAGTTTAATTAAATACTTTTTCCATCCAACAGCCGTGTCAGGTTATAAGTATTTATATATATATATATAAATGTTTTTATCACGCATCACCGTGTTAGGTCACCACCCAACAACCGTGTCAGTTAGGTGCTGGTAATCTTTAAAAAAAAAATAATAATAACGTTTTTATCACCCAAAAACCATGTTAGTTAGATTCAACACCCAACAACAGTGTCAGTTAGGTTATTGTTTTTTTAATAATAATAATAATAATAATAATAAAAGGTTTTTATCGTTTTAGCGATCAAAAATACGTTGCCTTCTTTCGTGCGGTAGCAATTTTGAGCTTATGAGGGTCACTTTTATTTTCGATTTTTATCGTACTTCCTGTGCTTTCCGCGCTTTCATATTTTGGATTATTGCTTTTGGACATGCAATAAAGCGTTTTAGTGAAAAAAGTACTGAAAAATCGAAAACAACCTACACTACATATTTACCAAAATACACAACTATAACAACTTGCCTAAAGTTTTGTTATCCGTCAAAGACCACAGTGACAAATCCAATACAGTTATACATATATACACTAAACTGTATCTTCATGAACTGTTTACTTGAAACAGCGGTATCTCACTACAAACACATTGTTTACACATTAAACACTCACTCATACGGGCAAAAGATGAACAACACTGCCGAGTGCTGGGTTACAATCATCTGCCCCTAAGACATAGAGGGGGGGGGAGAATACCCAGCTGTAGTCTGTAATTGGCTGCCTTAGGCCCGGCAATATAATACAAGTCTGGCTTATCTATTTCACTGTTTTGTTTTTGTTGCTACACGTGTGGTTCTCAAGGTCGACAGAACGACCTTTCAGGGGGGATGGTCGCATACCTGGGTCCCCTTTAAATCTATTCAGGCAGCCGAGTTGTAAAAACTAGTTTTGAAAAGACCTTCCACAGTTTCGTCCTTCGATGGAATTCACATTATTTAGAATATGCTTTTTAATTGAGTTATACGATTAAGCGAATATGTAGTCAAAATTCGCTTTAAAGTCACTGAAAATAAATGACCCCGAAACATATTCTTTCACAATAAAAATCCTATGTTCATTACTCCAGTACATAACTCAGTGTTACCAAATTTCAAGTAAGTTATTTACATTTCGAGTACAATTAGGGGAAAACAGTAAATTTCATTTATTTCAAATTTTTTACACAGACTTGAGCAATATGTACTTTTATATAGGCAAAAACATTTTTGAACCGATAGCCTATCGATAAATTAGTAAGGTAGGGACTCAATTCTTTTTGTTTGGGGCTTATAGACTACATTTGAGCAAAATCGGTAGAGCAGTTTTTGTAATACATATGCAGAAAGAACTGTGATCGAAAGCAAATCTGATACTGTATTAAGACTTCGAAACGTATATGTTACATCACCTCAGCCAAAAAACCGGTAGATCTTACCACTGAATATAAACGTACTACAATAAACCCTTGATATGTGAACTCTCGCTGCTGATGCCATGAAATAATAGTACTGTTTCCTCAAACGTCTCCCACCCGTCCTTGCAGCTTGCAATCTTCGTCACTGCAAACAGTCCAATTACTTGGACTTTACCCTCTGATATCATTGAATATAAACGGTCATTACAGAAAGCGTGCTCGATATCAGCGGTTAAAGTTCACGTAACAGGACATCTTCCGATACGAACACTACAAACTGCAAGGACAGCGGGTGGAGACGTATGAGAAAATAGGCTCATACGTAGATAGTAGCAGGGTAAATAAACAAAAATGTATTCTATTTACCGTGGACAGTAGTATAATTAAATCCGTAGCTAAACACAATTTAAAATATATGTAGGCATAAAGTATAAATTAAATATAAATTTTATTTCTTTCCTTTATTTAAACTACTTTAAATACAAACAACTGCTATTACATTTTATTTGAAAAATATAGCAGAAACTTTTTCACTTAATATGTTGCTATTTTTCACAAAACTCCAGTTCTAATGACAAAATAAATAGGACATTAACATTTCACAAAATTTCACACAATTAAATAATTTATGTTTAAATGAAACATCTAAGCACCCAAACATAATATATGTGTTTTATTCCTCCAAAAACAGGTTCGAAAACTGTGGAAATTCAGCTTAATTTATCAGTAATATATATAAATTTACTACCCTAGATTTTAGATTTTGGTCTTATATCCTAAGGTTCATAGCACAAATCGGTGTACAGTTTCAAATAAACAAAATTTGCGGTTTCAAAAACCACCACCGATAGCGATCAGGGTTCTAACTTGGGTAATTCTAAAACTATCAAAATCTAGTGAACCTGTTTTGAGAAATTATACGAATTTTCCGTTTTCAGCTCATAAAACAGATTTTCCGAACACAAATTTCTTAGTATCTACGTACAAAACTGGATTAAAACTATCTGATTTTGTGTGTGTCTAGTGTTTGTTACAAAAAATAAACTTGAAAAAATAAATGTTTAAAAATTGCCCCGAAATATGGACTAACTACACTTTCATATATCGTCGAAATTTTAGTCTTCCGTAATGTGCAAACTACTTTAAATATCTATACAAGCAGACGGAAATAATCAGAATATAAAACACTTTTTTTTTACTTGAAACCGAGGAAAACATTAAGTCTAAGAACAGTACAAAAGATTTTGTACGATCGTATAACAACAAAATAAAATAAAAACATTAGTTTTGTTAAAATTATTTTCAATTTGAAACATTTCCTTAATTTCAACATACGATTAGACTGTTAGGTAGTTATCCTAATTGGATTGTTAGAGCGATTAGATGTCCTAATAGTTTTATAGTCATATCCCTCGCAGTGCGTAAATACAGTAGTAGGTTTACGTAAAAATATAAGTAAGCAGGCTTGAATAGTAATGTTATTTTCACGGGACGTTTTCCATCTTTAACTAAATTTATACTTTGTTTTCTGTATCATGTAAGCTTATTGATTAGGCAATAAAGCAAACATATAATCTAAAATAAATCTAATTAGGCCTACCTGCTTTGTAACGGCACATATCTATTCAACATGGCGTGATACAAAAGTTTATCTATGTTACGGAACAAACTCACAAAACCACTCAAAACTCTGCTACACTAATCACGTCAGTAGTTACAGACAAGGCGAAGGATGAACTCTAACAGAATAGACGACAGTTAAAGATGTTATAATTACGTCATCGAGTTGCCCGCCTCCCACGGCGCAAGCGCATTGGCAAACAAGAAGGATCCGTTAAGTTTTGAATTTGTTTTGTCGCTATGTCACTTGACTGATAGGTGAGTGGGCTTTATAATTAGCTGTCAACGCGCCGGCTATCTTCAAGTTGTAATGTTTTTGCTTCAAAATGCCAAAGAATATATCAGTTTCATAATGTGAACAGCAACTACTGCAGCGCTATGTTTCAAGTTAGTTTGACCTGACCACAAAAAATGTCACTCGTCTATTGGTATAGATACTGCGTTTAAAATCTACTTTGTTCAGATAAAAAAGCGAGGGAATTGAGCTTTATTCGATATTCTTTGCTAGTGACGTTTTGCTAATAACCTATTTAATTAGGCTGATTTGCTAACAACAAAAAGCAGGAATAGGTGACTTGCTTAGTAAGCTAAAAATAACATAGGACCTAGGCATAAATCTTATGTTTTGGATATGTTGATCATTGTAAAGAATGTTCATATTTTTTTAAAGATACTTTATATTTTTTGTCTTTTTATTTACTCCAGGATTGTAATTTTTTTAATTTAAAATGTGCTACATTGACTCGAGCGTATAACCAAAATTTGAAAAAATCTTGAAAATTTTCGAATGTGTTCAATAGTTCATAAATCGTAAGTAAATGAACTACGGAGTCAAATTTTATCAAAAACGTTAGAAGCCGACTTTGAGTAATCTTGTTTTTAGCCAACATTTTTTTAAAGGAGTACTTATTTTAGTGCATACAGACAGACATGATTTAAAAAAACCATTCTTTTGTGTTTGGAATCCCTATAAGAGTATTTATTTATTAAATCATGATCACAAGAAAGTAAAACACGTAAATTAAATTATAAGACAGCAGCCTAAGTTACATAATCAGTCGGTAAATGTAACTCAGTATTACGTAATGTTCTAATGTACAAAATCTCAAATTGGGCGGTAACACCGCGTCTTTCAATACACTCCAGCTAGTGGCAACAATATAAAAGCTCTTTACCATTGCGGCTCAATCAATCCTGGGCTGACCAGCTTCTTCCGCGTAGGCTTAGCTTATAAAGAGCTCTTCCTACTTCTACTCCTCCTTCATTCCGGATAATCCTTTTCTTTTCAATTTAAGTCACACCTATTTAATTAAAACAAGGTTTAAAAGTTGCGTAGTCACGATTTTAACAGAACCAAGATTTCACTTCGGTTTGAATTAGTAATTTTTTAACTGACATAGCCTAACTACTTAATTTATACAACATAGCCTAATAGTTCAAATGTATCTTTGTTTGTATTTCAATATTGTTTGAAATAAACAATATGTTTTATGTAAAAGTATCTTAAGCCTGAATGATGGTCACAATATTATTACGCATATATTTAATATGGACTGTGAATGAAAAATGACTACGAGTGTTTTCTTTAATGTGAACCTTAAGGTGGTGATTTGTGATACGCTATCCTGAGGTGATCATGTATATTTGTGTAAGTTATAACTGAATTTTCAGTATCGTTACACTATACTGTTTTTGTGTCGTTTGATTTTTGCGTATCGAAATTCAGTATTCGTTTACGTGAAGTGTATTTTGGAAATTCGCTTCCATCACATAACGAGACAACTGCGTATCGCCATTATTTATAAGCAATAAACAGATATCTGAGTAAACATCTGAGGCCACAGATTAATATAAACAGATTTCCTGAGTAAATAGGCCACAGATTAGTGCCTGTGGGTTAATTGGTAGCAGAGTGGCGATATACAGTATAAAGCAAACTGTATAAACTGGTTCTGAACACCGGTTGTAATGAGTCATCTGACGCTATTTGTAGTTAGGTTCGTTGCCAACATCACATAGGCTGAATCATCCTCTCAGGTCCGGGATTCAATCGGCAACATTTATAGCAAAACTGTTAGAGTGATAATACTGAACCTAAACTGACAACTGCAGAAAAGTCAAAAGGGCAGAGGAAGTTCATGTTTAATCTCCCCTCCCATACCAACCCACTCGTGTGACTGTTCTAATAAAATTCATATTTTCATTTATGACAAAATAATTGATCCTTGATCCCCGCAGGGAGGTGCAGACTAGCTGCACCTATTGAGAGGATTTAGACGTCCCTCGCGGTACCCGAGTCTAACACACACTTACACTTACAACACTACACTTACGACTTTAATACTTTACACTCACACGTACATTTAGGGAGGCGATAATAGCCTTATGTGCTTTTCGCCTTAAAATTTAAAAAAATTGATCCTTGATTTTTTGTCGTCTATAAAACTCAGTTTTTTTAATTATTAAACAAAAGCTTTAACAGTTAAAAAATTGGTGTTACTACAAAATATCTCCATGCTAGGAATTTGGGAGAAAAAGGGCAACAAATAGCTTTACTCTAACAAATTAGGTCTCCGTCTGTAGTGTGTACTTTTGACCAACATACATATCCCGTTAAATAAGGTTTTACCAGTTGTGCAATTATTTTCGTTTTGTAACTTGTGATTCGATTGTTGATCAAACGTGTGTTAGATTTTAATTTTGGTCGCTCATGTATCAACAGCCTTCAACGGCTGTTCCTTGTTTTCAGTTTTAGTTTAGGCTAAGTTCTAGTTTTTACATCAGACAATTGATTCACATTCACAAAACATTGTGTATTGTGTACCTAGGTGCATAAATAATGGCAAAAGAAAAAATAACAAAAACTAAATCTTTTAAAAAGTGGTTTATTTCGGCACAGTTCCTCTTCCCAGCACTAAACAGTATTGTTGTTTGTTTGTTTGTTTTACCAAGTGGACTGTTGACAAAACATCTTTGGAATCTTTGGTCGAGTTTTATAAATTGGAACATTATAACTAAATTCTGAAATTACGCTTTTATGTTCGAAACAAATGGTGAAAAATTCAAACCTTCGAAATGTCTTGTGTCAGTTTCTTTCGTATATCAAAGTGTGGTAAATCAATGACGTTTGTTAGAAGTTGCTTTCTCGAAACCCCCAGTAACATACAGTTAGAACTGTTAAAAACGCAAGTTCAAGATCACGAAGCTGCTGCTCGAGGAGGCCACAATTAGAAGTAGGCCCAAAGCTTTCAAAGATTAAAAAAAAATCATGTTTAGGTGCATAAATCTTTTTCAAACATTCTACAACTCAACCATCGTCTTATCAGCACGAAAAAAATAAACTTGCGTTCATTTCTTTGAAAAAATACACGAAATTTACGACAGAGAGATTTACTGATAAGTTAATGAAATACTTTCAAATTATTCAACCATATTATTAATCTCAAACAACTCAGCTTCTTCAAATATAAAAACTTTAACATCTTCATTAAACACGCCGACTGTTTTTTGTTTCTTCATAGAATCTGACAGGAAGAATTGGGAAGAATTTGAGCATTGGTTGAAGCGTCACCCCCCTGCCAAACGCCTACTATGAATCCTTAACGACAGCATATGTAAAAACAAACACTGGATTCCTTAATTGTAATTAAAATCTCCTTTACAGACGCTTTTGCTGTAATAAAACAAAACGCTAGAAAGCTAACAATCTCGAAACAAAAACAAATAGTGCAGAAACATTAAACTAACTTTCTTACCATTCCATTAAATTATTTCAAAATTTATAAAATGAAATCCATACACAAGAAAACAAAACGTATGTGTTATAATCTTCCTAAAAACTATGGCTTGCTATTGTAAAACTCGATGGTTTATTTTTCCAAAAACTGTTACACAAGTAAAAAAAGCACTTTCAGACCAACGGGATCTGAAAACTTCATTAACCTATAACTAAAGCGATTTTTTGCACAATCACCATATTTTCTAACTTATGATGAGAAAGTAAAAACTGAATAGGCCCAGCTCGTAGTAACTTGTGTATCAGAATGACTTTGTTCGATATTTTGTAACAGCTGTTCATTGTGACCCAGAAAATGTTTTCTTTTTATATTTTATTAGAATGCGTAGCAGATTGATAATTATACGCTTTCAGTTATGGTCAACCTGATACCTAATTAAAATATAATGCCTTATCTACGTCTTTAACCTCTTACAAGAAGTAGGCATAAATTTCAATTTCATGCATTTTCACTTTGGGAATATTTTAAAGTAATAAGTTATCAACAATTCAACTTAAAATCTTTTGCTAAAAACAAGTATTACAAACATTTTTTATAATAGATATTTTACTAATCCGTACAAGCAATTGGGCTTTGCCAAGACAGTAGGCCTACAGCAAAAAGAGCACGGTAGTCGAAGTGACTACAGCATCGGCCAGTCTGCTGTGTCTCTGCTCACCTCAATGTTCTTAGTTCGAGCCGCAGTTACTCCTGTTATTTTACCTTTACCGTTAGTGCTCATCATTAGTTTTACCATAAAGTATGGATGATCATCATAAAATATTTACCTTTAAGTTGAACTTCGAAGATGTCGAAGACAATTACACCTGCAACACACGAAAAGCAATTAATGATCTGTTAACTTTATTTCATATATATTATTATTATTATAGACCCTGTTGGATCACGCAAAGCACTCCTACTCATGTCTTGTTCCTTCTAATCCTCCACACCTCCCTCATCCTGTCCCCATGGATCCTCTTTCGCTCCTCCATCCATTTTACCCCTGCTCTCTTTGGGATTTCATTCTCTGGGACCTTCCAACCGAGCATCTTTCTCCTTGCGCCTGCCTTTCATATATATATATATATATATATATATATATATATATATATATATATATATATATATATAAAAGCCGCCTCGGTGGCCTAGTGGATAGCGTACCAGGCTTTCACCCCGAGGACCCGGGTTCGATTCCCGACGAGGGCTTGGCATTTTCATATGCTATAAATCATCCCATCGTCTGCATTAGCTCAAGTGTGCACAATAGTCGAACGTTAAAAAAAAAAATATATATATATATATATATATATATATATATATATATATATATATATATATATATGTATGTATGTGTGTGTGTGTGTGTGTGTGTGTGTGTGTGTGTGTGTGTGTGCGCGCGCGCGCGCGTAAAATTTGGGCTAAACCTGATATACCGATTTTGAGAAAAATGTTGAAAACACGAAATTTCGGAAAATTAAATAAAGGTTTCGACATATGGTAAACTACATTCCAAAATTTCATTAAAATCGGTTTATTCGTTTAGAATTCTACATGCGCACACAAAGATGTTAAATCATTTTTTTTATTTAAAAAAATTAAAAACGGATAAATGGAAATTTCAACATGATTTTTTTATAGGCCTACTTACCACACTTCTGCAATTTCGGAAAATAAAAAGAATTATGAACAAAACTACTTAATTATTTTAAAAACCTAATTACACACGAGAAATTGATTTAGGTTATCTAACCTTTTGTTAAACAATGATATGGTTTTAAAAAAATAACTGGAATGACAAAGATGAAAGGTCTAATAAAAATAATCGTCAACACGTTTAGGGTTCGCAATTTTAGTTCGATTACACAATCATACTCATAGTTCGATTTTGGTAAGAGCTTGGACACAACCTCCAACATCGTCACATGCAAGCTAAGATTAGTGGTAATTAAAAAATACTTCAACTCTAATATGTTTAGCGAATCCCGATTGGAAAACTATCATTGAAATGATCATCATGGCGAGACCCAAACCAGGGGTGCCTTGAAATAAGCGCCGATCCTAATCTCTCACTTTTTCGGTAATTCTAAATTCCACTTGAAATTACGTTTGATATGATTCAAAATTAGCACTAAAATCGATTTTGGTAAGTTTGTTACCCTTCAGCAAAATCCGTTCAACAGTTTCAAAATGAAGTCAAAATCTTTTAAAAGAAGTCAAAAATTGTAAATGTTAATTTATGATAAATTTAAAGCTCGTTATACGGTTATGAAATCAGATAATTTCAAAATACTGTAAGATAAATGAAATATATTATTGTGGTTGCTTTTTGAAATTCCACTTCAGTGATGTTAGGGAGACAGTTGCGTACAGCAATTATTTTATTTTCACAATTTTTAAAAATATCAATTTTAAACATATACAAATTAGTGCAGTACTTTAATTTTTTTTACATAAAGTTCTGTTCTTAACAAGAAAAGGAAATTACTACCTGGATACAGTACAATTGTACTACGCGCTGTACAGCACTGCACTTCGTGAAGTCAGAAGGACGCTGGTTACTCAATTATTTTTAAATCCGATATAATTTTACCCATACACCACACATACTACACCAATTACTATACCACAATGGTTAACAATGACAAGAGATATTCTATTATAATATAAATTTGGCAACAATGCCCGGATCTGGAATTCGGCCTTCTACTTGGGAGGTTGATGCCCCCTTATGATGTATGTTCCATGTTCCATCTCCATTCTTTTGCCTGACACTGACCAATACCTCATTCTGCCGAAGGGCCAGGCCTGACTTTGGCAACACTCGGCATATGCAAGCAGAAAGATATGTACAGTTCCATGAACGTGATATTTAAAATGTAAAAGTACTGACTGTTTTATAATGTCAAAACTAGAAATATTATAAATGTAACTTTACTTTCATTTTTACCTAAAATAATTAACCTAAAATTCAGCTGTTTCAATAACATAACCTATACCACATAGGCCTATAACCTAACCTAACAAAACACTGTATTATGGGTTCCTACATCTGTAATTAATATCTCCTCTTATAGACTTTGTTACTATAATAAAACAAAACGATAGAGAGCTAACAATCTCGAAACAAAAACAAATAGAGCAGAACATTATGCAAACTTTCTTACCATTCAATTAAATTACTTTAAAATTTATAAAATGAAATCCATGCACAAGAAAACAAAAAGTATGTGTTATAACCTTGCTAAAAACTATGGTTTGCTATTGAAAAACTCAATGGTTTACTTTTTCAAAAACTGTTACACAAGTAAAGAAACACGAGCGCTAAAACCACTTTCAGACCAACGGGACCTGAAAAATTCATTAACCCATAACTAAAGCGTTTTTTTGCACAATGACCATATTTTCTAACTTATGATGAGAAAGTAAAATTTAATAGGAATTTTACTACTAGAATTATTACAAAACTATAAATATTATAAATGTAAATTTACTTTCAGTTATACCTAAAATAATTAACCTAAAATTCAGCTGTTTAAATAACATAACCTATACCACATAGACCTACAACCGCCATTCTTGAAACGGTTGAATGGATTTTGCTGGATTAACGAACTTGTACAAACTATTATCAAAATCGATTTTTGTGCCCCGTTTTAAAGGAATCGGGTAAAAATTGCTAACGCTATGTTGTTAAAACACAAGCGCGCGAGCACTTTTTTAAATTTTATGACTTCTCAAAAAGTGATTTAAAGATCAGGATCAGATCCTTGGTCCTAGGTCCTACTATTATGGCCAATATAACAGCTCATTTTCCAATAGCAATTCGCTAATTATGTTACATTTGAATTAACAAGGATTTTTATTATCTTTTAAAGTTTAAATCAGTCAACTTTCAGCAAAACGCCATTTTTTCGAGTAGTCACTTGGTCAAATTAACTTTCGATACCGCCTACTCATATTTTCAACAATTCCACGAAGATTCATATAAATGACTTCTTATAGCCCACAAGTAGCAGATTAAAATCCATCGACTGTACATACTGCTTGAAGGCCTATTGTCAACGGGTCAGGCTATATACTGTAGATCCATATCTCAGGCAATGACCACGCCCGAACAGACCGTTACAGACCTCCCCCGCAGTGACCTGGGTCAACTCTGCTTGCCAGTATTAATTATACTAAACACGTTCCTTGGTCGCTCACAAATTGACGCCTTTCGGTTCAGCACACGCCGTGTATTCGAGTAGCGACAGTCGTGGTCGTTGTGACGCAGACAGTAATGCTGAGCGACAGGATGTGGTAGGCCGTGATCGTTGAAGTTATGTACTCAAACCACTATAAAACTCTTAAGTCTGTGTGAATCATTGGAACAAGAAATAAGAAACAAGTCTCTGATACGAGGCCTAGAAGTTCTAATAGATGAAGTACCGGCAGCAGGAATACTGGGGGGGGGGGGCTGGAGGAATACGAAATTTGCCTGACTATAAGTTGACTATAGACGATGTGTTTTTAGTCCGTCTTGAGGACCCCAAATCTATCCTCCCAAACTTTTTGTTTAAAGACCGAAAAATAGGGAGTGATACACGAAAAAAAACAAGTGAAGGGTATAAGAGGAGAAGACTATAAAAATTGAAAAGAGATTATGGTGATCGTGAAAAATACATTTAAAAAATTTTAGTGTGTGATATTCACTTTCATGTCCCTTGAATAAAAACAAAACAAAAGTTGTTTTCCTTGATAGGCCTTTCTGTTTTTCTCTATGTATTTGTAAATTGCTGAAATAGACTGATTTAAAAAATGTACGTGTAGTTTGTCCATATCTCGAAAACATTTTTTAATTTTTAAAAAATATTTGTATTTAAACTCAAATCTTTAAAAACTAACAAAATTCTGGTTTTTCAAACGATTTTGGTTAAATTGTGATTAAATTCAAACGTTTAGAAACCAAATGAATAATTTAAACGGAATCTGTTCAGATTTCTGTCTAAGTCCACTGACAAGTGTGGAAATAGAGTAAATTCTACAACACCAAACCGGCAAATCGAATAAAATAAGCCGTAACCATCGTCAAGGATTATTTCGTTTTTCAATTTAGCCAGGAACTTTCTTTTATTTTAAATGAACTACACTAACTTATGTATCTTCATACAATACCTAAATATGATAAATGGCTATTCATAAAGGAAGCTGATTTTACAGGTCTTTCTATGGCCGGTGTTTTGGGAATATAACTGATATTCGGAAGATAAATGAAAAAACAAAGGAGTTGCGCCAACGTGTGTATTAATGGTAGATCTCAACGCTTGTGTTAACAATGGACGCCAATATTTACTGGAAACTAGGCCACAGCTACAATAACAATCGTTGTTGGTTGTACGGTATTGGTAAACATACGACTTTATTTACATGAATTCTGGAAAGTTCAATCACCAAAAGTTAAACAGTATATATTTGTTTTCGTTTAAACGAACAAATCATTAATTTGTGGCTTTGATAGACATAACATGAAAATATATTTATCATTTTCAACATGGAGCAATGCACGACAATACATCAACTCTCGCCCTCAGATTTCTAACCTACAACTAGAACAAAAAAGGTTAGAAGCATTTTTTAAAAATGAGGGTTAACCATTACAACTTAACCCTTATTAAATTTCAAATGATGTCATTTTAACTAAGTTAATTTTTATTTCAGTAGCCACAAATGCCTTATTTCTACACTGGTTTGGTTGATAAGACTGATCATTAAAACTTCATGTATTCTTTTGTTTGTTAATTAATTTCCCAGTGTTTACTTTCGTGTCTTTCAACATAATTTATGTTTTATTTTATATGTTCTGCTATTTTTCTTTTATCTGCTACTTCTAATCAAGTGTTCTTGGTGTTCATTTATTTTTATATAGACTACGAGGTATTTTTTATCTCTCTAAAGCAGGCCATAGACGTGACGATTTGTATGACAAACATGTATGTATGACCATATCTCTGTGCACAAAACCACAGGACTTGTGCTAAAACTTGTTTGAACCGACAATTTTATGCCAACAAAAATGAGCGTGTAGGGACATTACATGGCAACGACAACTCTGTCAACATGTAATGCCCCCAGACATTCGAACAAAATTTAACAACTTGCTCATTTCCTCTGTTTGCACATACAAATCCTAGTGTTTAGTGCTGTTATTTTTGTCCACACAAAACTGAGAGCGTCGAATGTTGGCTCATACAAATCACAGCCCTTAACACAGATAGTGTATATAATAGAGTTGTGTCAAGAGTTTGTCATGTCACATGGAAAAGTTAGTGCTGTCATAGTAATAATATATAATTTTAATCAGAAAAATAAACGTAACAAGTGGTGTAAAGAGTGGTTGAAAAAACGTGACAGTTTTTCTTATGTGAATTTGCTGAATGAATTAAGGATTTCTGCAAAAGAGGACCTTATAAACGATATCTTCTGAATGTTGATCTTAAAGAGTTAATTTTTCTTATAGCAAAATCTTTTTTGGCGTCAGCGTCAATCTCCATCAGTTTATCAACTAACTTATGTCTCGTTCCTTAAATTTCAATTACTACAATCTTTTGATTTGACTTCCCACAGACAAGGATGTGTTTTATAAATTCTTGAACAAATGTTTTAAAATGCCTAAATGTAATGCGCAAACAAATTGGAACCAACATATTCCATGCATCTAGTGATGACACGTTGTTTCATACAAAACACCGGATATAAGTTTTTGTACAAACATTTTAGACTACTCTAACTTGTTTGCCGACTTGTATGTGCAAGCATTTCTGTCCAACATTTCCTGTAGTGTAGTTACAATTCATGTTGGTTCCAACAAACTAGAGGAAGTGGAACCTAGAGGAAATATAAATTCTCCTACACATATGAGTGTTTAGGGACGAGGTATATTTTGTTTATGCATACATGTGTGTCATACAGATCTACGCGTGTAGGGGTAGCCTTAACACGTTCTTTACAGAATTCACATTGTACTGTACTGTAAATATATTTTTCTGTGCCCTGAGTATTATTTAAATGTTTCATTCTGATGAGATAGATATTGTCTAACAGTATATTTTTGTATTAAAACGGGTTGGATATATTTTCAAGTGACACCTGAGGTTTTCCAGTTATTCTGACATTTAAACGATTTTAATTTTCTTCTGAGACTGTTCACTTCACTCCTCCCTTTTTACATTTTTATATAATGCACAGATCATTTCCATTGCAATCCACATCTTTTTCAACACAGTTTAGCTCTCTGCCTTCATTCGTGGTCTCAGTATTATACCCTGAGTAATATGTTCTCTCCTTTTCATCAGGTATCTTGTGTAGTGATTAGCTAGTACAGTACTTTATCTTCTACAGCGAAAAAAACACTGGTTTCTTGCACTCAGCGGTGTTTGTTTTCATTTTGCAATGGCCTCTTTGTTAATGTTAATCTTTTTAATCTGCACTGGGCTTGAGTAGGATTATTACAAAGAATCACCTAGCCACCGCTATAATAAGATTAATAAGCCCATTAAGCAGTAAAAACTGCAGCTTATTTATTGTAGATAATTTGTCACGTTGCCACCTTATAAACTTACAAAATGTTTTCTAAAATTAATATACTCTGTCCACTACAACTTTGTATAATTCTTTCACGACTGCATTCAATTTGTAAACATGTATGCTCCGTTTTACTTTTTGCAATCGGACGAAGAGATGTAAAAGCATTTTGTATTTGACAAGAAAAATGCATTGTCTTTTTGTGGAGAATGTTTTTTTTTCTTTCTGAAAACAAATTAATTTTCGTGTAGTTGGCATCAAGACCAAATATTATTAACGATTTTCCTCTAAACAAATAAAATATTATGCTGGCCCTTACGGCACGAATAAACCAGTGAATGCAAAGTGATTATGTGAACATGTTTACCCGAACAAGTTCCTTCGTGATTTATTTTTTTATGAAGAAAAGTGTTAAAACAACAGAGATTGTGATTGAAGTCATATCTGAATTAAAAATTAGCACATAATAAATGATTTTGGTAACAGTTTGTACAATTTAACTGTACTCTCAAAGTCCGTTATAAACCTTTTCAAAATGATGTCAATAACAATGACTTTTTTAAAAACTACTCATTTTACCATCGCAATCATAATCAATCCGGGTACAAATACTGTCACTAAAAACTGAAAAATCGACCTAATTTTTCAAATTAGTTTATCAGATTTTGCTCAAACAGTGGGTCGTGTAAGAATCAAAACTCAAATCTGTGAACCAAATTTGAAAAAAAATACGTTCAATCAGTGAATCGATAAAACGGAACAAACACTAACCACAGAGTTTTGAAAATCTGACTGCAATATGTACTTATTATTCAATAAATATGTCTATTTGAAAATACTGATTTAAGCCACTTTTAAAGACAATTACGACAGAAAAATCAGGTGTTTTAAAAAGTTCAAGTTATTTACGAATTTTTAAAAAAAATTAAATGGCTGCCATTTTGAAACAATGGATTTGATATTTTATACGACTAAGGTAGATATAAACTCCGTTCTCGCGGGATCATGAATGTGCGGTGAAAGATTTTTCAAGGATAATACATTTCGTGACAAATTTGAATGAAATTGGAAATAAATGAGTGTTAATATGCATACACATATATTTACAAACATTTTAAGAACCCATCAAACGTGCTCTATAGGGCTAATAATATTTTCATTTCACTATTCCGTGTTTGAATTTTACAGTGACGTCAAATAGTTCATTTCCCAATAGAAATTAGTTTACAATAACTGTTTTCCCATTAATAAATACATTTTATTATAGGCCATCACACATACATTGTAGTACATCCATCAACTCACTTTCCAAGTTTAGTTATTCTCCGAAGAGAACTGCCTCTCTAACATACAGACGGAAGTAATTACATCGCCATATTCAAAACCATGTTTCTAACTTTGATTAGTTCGAAATTCAATCAGCGTATAGGCGAAGCCCATTAGGTTTCCATAACGTGCCTTAAGTCATAGTCACGGTATAAGATTACGCCAGCAGCTTCTATTGATTTCTACCGATAATGTATTGCAGTAAGATTGGATCGTTTAGTCTTTGGCGAAATGTCAGATATTCATTTAAGTTACCTTTCACGTAAAACTTTACCCTTGGCCGTAATTATAAGTGTAACCTTGTGTGTGTTGAACTAGTTCAGAGCCTTGACCTTAGGGTGTGGTGTGACCAGTGACCGGCGATCAGCTTCGGTCAAAGAGTACATTCTTGTAGACTTGACCTTGAATTTGCATGTTTATTTTTGTCTCTTCCATTGGCACCGATCGCTCCACCCGCACACGTAGCCTACTGGGCGCGTTTAATTCAAGAACGTTTTTCGTTTTTTTTTAATTGTTACTAAGCCAGAAGTGAGAACAGTGAGAGAGCCTACTTTGGTTTTGTTAATTGTAATAAAGCCTAATTAATTAACCTCCATTGGAAAATGAGCTCACGAGAAGACCCTGGACACGGGGTTATATGTTTGTCACGTACGAAGATACTAAATAAAGTCAATATAAAGTGAAGTAAAAGGTACTGATTCACCTAACAACAGGCGGATCAGGATTTATTTTTTCAATTATCACCGAACCGTAATTTGTTTCCATTGGACTTAAGTTATGAATGAATAGCCGTACACTATCAAAATTTGCAAACAAAAATAATAAATCAATTTCGAGAAATCAGGTTATTTCAGGAACATCAGTTATTTCGATGTTCCAGAACCGGATTCTTTTGGAGATGTATCGCATTATAAAACGTAAAAGATCCATCAAAATCTCAAGAGCGATTTTTATCGGTCAGCTATCTAAATTAAGAATGCTAGAGGAAGAATTTATAAAAATCCAGGCACTTCGACCGACGGATCTATTGTACATCTAATCCTCTTAAGTAATATGTTCCAGCAATCATTCTGCTGGAGGTTCTTAAGAGTCCTGAAAACCAAAAAACCCTTAGCCTCCTGCTAGGAAGAGCTTTTTCTTCTCTTTCTTACGTAACCTTCAAACGGTTTGGGCGTGGTACATTTCTATCCTGTTCAAATGCACCCTCAGACCACAGTACCCTGTAACGAGCCCTCAAGAAGGTTATACCATCTTGCCAGGTGTTGCTTATTACCAGACCCGACCAACGATAGAGAAATCCCTAAAGCCGGTTCGGATTCAATAAACTCGAGTGCAGATCGCAGTCTAGCCAGAAGGTTTGCCTTCTGATTACCCTCTACAACCTTAAGTCCCGGAACCTACTGAAGAGTAATCCGGTTTCTCGGACACAGCGTTGAGGTTCTCCCCACACTTCCAGACCAGCTTGGACTGAATTTTAGGACCTGCAAAAGCTTTGATTGTTGCTCTCGAACTGTAAATGTTTATTATTTCAAATTTAGTATAATGATCGCAGTTATAAATCTTCATTTATTGACAAAATTTTTTTTAACAAAATCTTACCGATTATAAGATTGAAAAATAGGATTTTTGTCAGTAGTTCTTGAATTGGTCATTTTGAGGGGGGGATAGAGAATCATTAAATGTGGAAAAGGTTGTGTAATATTTTGCACCACCATACTACCAGATCGGGTATTTTGACGTTATTATCTGAATGGCACTAAACTCAATATTATCCGGCAGATGTCGCTGTAAGAGTTTTTGAAAGATATTTTTTAAGGCGAAAAATACTTGCAGAAGTCTATCAACCCCTTCCCCTTCCGATGGAGATCGAACTCTGGTTCTCCGCGTATCAGAGACGGTACCAAATAGGACCCTGTAATTACATACAATAAATCTTGTATTGTAATATTATATTGTAATATTTGTTGGAGTTTGAAAGCAAAAGAACCATCAGTTAGTTAGAGTGTCTTTAGAATCATCCCCTCTTTACTAAAAGGTCAAAGAAAAATGAGAAATACCTCTGGCGATTTCAAAGATTTGACAAATAGGTGCAAAACGTTCAAAAAATCCTTCCACATCGGTGAGGCCGAGTCACGATTCCATTACCACCAGGCCGGTGCGTTTTGATTTATGTCCCGCACGTAGTCCTAAATTAGTTTAATAAAAACCCACTGCGTGCGCTTTGATCAGATTTGATCTATCGAATCTTTCCAGTGGGCTACGATGCCGATCCCATGGATCTCACGTTCTGGTAGCTTCTTTGTTTAAAAACGGGAGTAGAGTTTTTAAAATGAGTAAAATCCATTAGCTTTTTGAAGACTGATTTTTTTTTTCACTGCACGAAGTTTGAATAAAGTATGATTTATTGAAAAATATTTTCTTTAGAATTTAGATAAGTCTGTTTGTTTTCAGGTCCCCTGAGTTAATCTGAGCAAATCGACAGAGAGACTGAACTATACTTGATCAATGTTGATGGAAATTTGTCTTTGAGGTCTTGTTTGTTTATGTTTCGGGACGAATTTTTGAGATATCTAATTAAACCACAACTATATATATATATATATATATATATATATATATATATATATATATATGACTATTTACTGCCCTTTAGAGATATCAAGTGTCCGATTCGGTGGTCATTATGTGATAATGGTCCTGGGTTTTACCATGATGGTAAAAGTCTCTTTTACCATTTAGAAAAAAACAATCTAGAAAAATTAGACTTCTCATTTTCATTACAAATTTACTAATAAAGTGTACAGTTAAGTTCACTTCTACTACATGAATTCATTCTATGTACTACAAAAAATGTACTAATATTAACTTCTACCGTAAAAGATTTACTTCTGTAATTATGTCGTAACTAGGAAAGAATTTATACTTAAGATACGTACTTTTTTCCTAAAAGGACGGGTTTCTAAAGTAATATTAAAATCGAGTAAATTGTTAGCTGACTGAAGTATATAATTCCTGAAGCACGAGATACCGTTGGAATTACCAGCTCAGTACCGGGTGTCCTAGTGCGCAACCTGATCTTTCCGTCGTGACAGCAACCGAAGAAGTCAAATTGTCATCACTAATTAAGGTTAAGCTTAAGTCACAGCTCCAAGCAGACTACTGTACTATAAACGTTAATAGCATATTCAAAACTAACGGAAAGAGCAAGTCACGATAATAACAAAATCGTTTACACATTTTCAATATGACAGCTTGTAAGTAAAATTCTTTATTTAGGCTTTGAACTGAATTTGCTGCCATTGTGATAAGTGCCACTGTTCCGCAGACTACCGTATTATATATCCTTGTACAGCTATTTAATGTTTCTTATTAATATTTGTTACATTATGCGAAAGCGCCTGGAGCCTATTTATTTTTAAAATGATATTAATTTAACAATCTGACAATATTACACAAACATTTTCTACAGTCAATACATTTTTAAAAAACAGGCCTGAAAGCTATCATCGACTAAAAATCGATTCATCAGATTCTGTTCAGTTTAGGCCATTTAATTGGAAAAAGAAAATTGTCACAGTATTCGAGACTAAATAGAAAGAAAATCTAACAACTTTCAAATGTTTATTTTGGTTTTTTCTACGGTAAATGTCTTTTATTTTAAATTTGTTACACTGCCTTGAGTGACCAATATTCGTTTTTTTGTATCGATAGAACGTTCCAGAACGATATTTTTGGATATATAGTATTCTGATCAAAAAAGGGTTCCGAACAACAGTTTTTGAAAAATTAAAAAAGTGGTTCTTAGAAATGACTTTACAAAGATCATCGAAATCGCTTAATTACATTTTAGTCTTCAACTTGTAAAACTGAGATCTGAAAACGAATGTGTGAATACCTTAAAAAATATTTCAAAATCGATTTGTCATGGTAAAAATACTTTATATTTCCTATTGTCAGAAAATAAAAAATAATTTCGTTAAACAGATGTTTCGCTAACGTGATGGAAGCAAATTTCCAAAAAGCACAAAATATTTTTATTCTAACTTCATAATCACAGATGAATTTCACCTCCGTCAGATTCATTTTGAAATGCATTTCTATGGATCTGAAATTTTAAAATGCTAATTTACGTATTTAACAATGATTCAAATGATGAAATTAAATCTTCAAAAAAGTGCAAAATAATGAAGATTAATTTTTTTTTAATATTTGGAATGGCGCCATTGTTGGAGTGGTTTAACTTGCATAAGAAGTTATAAAAACTATTTCAATGTCAAGTTTTAATCAAATCCCTAAAATGTTGCGAAAACTCGAGTATAATATATTAAGAAATTTTAACGACCCTTCAAAACGTGTTCTAGAGTTCAGGATTGGCGCTCACTTCAAGGTCCAAAAGAATTTTCTATAGCAAATCGCTAATTATCTGGAATGGCTACGAATTACAAACGTATAAGGGCGAGGAGTTAGGCATATGGTATTAAAACCATACGTAATTAAATATTCAATGACACTGTTGTAATGCTTCATAGAAGAGCCGAGCACATTTGGAAGTACAGTAACGGATAACGGTCGGTTATAAATTAAGTGGCAGCGGGAGTGGGTGTCATTGTCTTATTAAACCCATCTGACACACTAATGTAGTGTAGTCGACGTTAGTCCGTGTTTCAGTTTCAAATAACGGATGTTGGTAGGCCTGCTTTTGTAACGATATTTCAAAACTCTTGAATGGGCTTTACGCTAAAAAAATTCGGTTCACAAATTATCGCAAAAAAAAGGAAAATCAGCCTACATTCTCAAAAAAAAAAAAAAAGACTATATATGTTAAGATTCATCAATAAAGTACTTGTACGAAATTACAAATAAATAAACGCTGACTTACGTAAGGATTTGTTGTTTTAGATTATTTTTTTACTTTTATAAATTTCTTTTATTTTACATCTGGTTATATGACTCACGTTATGAATGTTGCTTTTGAAAAATACGACCGATTTTCCGATAAGCCTCCGAACCGGTTTTGTTAAGAAAAATATTGGATTCAAAGTTTCGAGAAATGTTTGCACTATGTATTTCATTAATATGTAGGGGACGAATCAGATGTGTTTACAAGTTATTTCTGCAGAGTTAATAAAAGATGCATAAACATTGCATGAACTTGCTGTCCTTTAATTAAATTTGTTTAAATGAAACATTTGTTGTATATGTAAAACTTTGTTGTTTCGGGAACTATCGAATAAAAACTCAGAAAATCGGCCTACGCTGTCAAAATGGCTCATCAGGTTTTGCACAAATTTTGAGCATAATATCTGCCACTGCAATCTGGATAAATCTTTTCAATTTATTCATCGACCTTTTCAATTTATTTTTTAACTTCAAATTTGTAATACTATCTTGAGCTTAAATCTTCGTACACGGAAAAATTTGGGCAAAAAGTTGGATAATACTGTTAGCCGATTTAGAATAAAATCCAATATTTTGCTAATGTTTAAAGGTTTTGACCAAAAAAAGGTTATAATTTCTAAAAAAAATTTCGAAATATAGTGCATATTCAAACATACAGTAAAAAAACTTTTTTGGGGTTCAGGTGACCTAAGAACTGATGTAGCCATTAAAATCTCAACATTGAGTGTTTTGACGATCACCGTTTTCTAACTGTATAGTAGAAAAACAACTGTTAGAAGCACTCATCTAAATGTTATTGCATTAAAGTAAAACTTAATTAGTTCATTGTTATACACCGTCTAAAATTTTAAACCCAAACTTTACGTGCGCTCATAACAACACTTCACGATAAGATACAAATAGCCTTCGCAAGTCAAATTCGGTTCCGTACTTAATTCTGCAGTACTGTCAACAATCAATGACAACAAGGACTGAAGGGGGAAATATTAATTGACAAGTGTGTAATTTTCACTCTTGTTTTTTTTTTTTTTTTAACTACTGTGTTCTATTGTTTTTATCGATTTACCAAGTGCCAACAAACTACAGATTTACAGATAATTTTAAATATGGTACACTCATATGAATTATGAATCTTTAAAAGAGAAATTTAAGCAAAATCAGATTAGCAGTTTGAATTAATGTAACTCCCGAGCCGGACATTTGGGCAGATCCCGTACCACATGTTTCGTTTAAGTACTTCTGATGCTACATTTCAGCCGATCAATGTCGTTACAGCTTATTTTAATAAAATGTGATTTCACTCGTAAAAACACAACAGTTCAATTCGTTTGTCCAGTAATGGCTACATATTTACATATAAAAACCGACATTTTCACTCAGTTAATCCGAGATAACCAAGAGAGGCTGAAGAACGATTACAGCAGCACACCACGAGGATGTGACCTTCCCCAGGACGTCCTTACTCCTTAGTCCTTAGGTTGCAACACACATTGTTGTGAATGTGAATGTTAAGCGTGGCGTGAATGTATGTGCAATACTGGCTAGTGGGGGGGGGAGAAGATTGCGCGCTACAAGAATGCAGGATCCGTTAGCGCAGATGACCTTAGTGAACCGACCTTCACCTCAGTTGCTACGCTCTCTTTGTGGTATCATCGTATTATTTTAGAAATTCGATTTATCTTCTAGCTTTTGTTATTAGCTTATCTATTGCAAGAATCTTTTTTCCGTTCGCATCTGCGCCGCGCACGATCTTCTTTTGATCTTTCTTTCGAATAACTGGTAGTTTTGTGTGAAATTTATGTTTCTGAGATTCTATTTTTTTACACCTTCTGCTTTCATCACATTTGTAAGTGATTAATTATAATCTAATTAAAACGTTTGTTACATTTTTTATAATAACAACTAGGAAATTCTGCTTGCTTCGAAATGAGTAATTTCCGGCTACAATCGTTTCAATTATGTTCTAAGTGTTTAGCTCTTTAAAAATACTTACACCGCTGTCTTAAGTTTTTAAAATAGAATTACCAAATGTGCTGTTAATTAAAACACAAACCATTTTAGTTGTTGAAAGCGTATTTTCAACAATTTTTTAATTTTACACTTTCTTCGAAAATCTAATTCACCATCATAATCAGTAACCATTTTAATTTTTTTACGAAATTTAAAAATGGTCACTGTTGATTTACGTAAATTTTATCGCCCACTGCGATGGTGAAATCAAATTTTCAATAAAGTGTAAAATAAAAAAGTTATGATTTTTAAAATTTTTTTGATGGTCGCCATTTTGAAAAAAAATTGTTGGAAGGGGTTTTTGAGGTAAGAAGCTATTTAAAAAAAATTTTTTGTGGCAAGTTTGAATCAAAACGGCATAATTTAGCAGTGTAACTTTCAAATTACATTGAACACGCAAAATGAACCCTGAACGCCGTGAGATACATTCTGTCATTTTCAATGGTACTTGAAAATGTTTAATTCTAATTTATGCAGATTCTGACGTAGATTATAACAATGGTTTTCCGATTTTTTTGTAGTATTAAACGATCCGGTTTATAAACCCAAGCTTGGCTACTTCAAATATCACGCTTCCATTTGCTTCCACTGAATGGCCAATTACGTGTCTAATTAAATATAAACACTATCTAGCGTAGACTGCTTAACTGTTATGCTAAGGTGATTTAGTTAAAAGCGTTTGCTTTGAAGTCTGGGAAAGCGTAAAGCATACAACCCAGGCAGCCATTCAAATATCGCGGACATTTCATAACTAGCCTATAAAGGCGGTCAGCGATAATTACGGCACAAGAGAAGTGAAAAGAGACGTGGCCCCTGGTATGTAAGGCATAAATGAAACTAGCGTCGATGGTGACATACAGTGCTATGCCGATTTTTTTTTTTTTTTTTTTTTTATTTTAAAGGCGAAAAGCACACTGATGCTATTATCGCCTTGCTAAATGTGAGTGTAAAGTGTTAAAGTCATAAGTGTAGTGTTGTAAGTGTAAGTGTGTGTTTGACTCGGGTACCGAGAGGGACGTCTAAATCCTCTCAATAGGTGCAGTTAGTCTACAACTCCTGCAGGGCGCTACGCCAAAAAATAAAAACATAATTCTCGAAGTACGTGAAAATACTACATACTCGTCTTTGAAATTCACTTTATAATAAACATTTATATCACATTGCAATTATTCGGTTAAATGCCCCATAATGACAAATACTGTAATGTGTAGTGTATTGCGCCCCGGGCATGTTATCTAACACTGTAAATACAGTACATAACTGCATTTAGTTTTACATGCATAAACGCAATCACAGATCAAATGTCTACAGCTTTATTCAATACTATTTTAAGTAAACTTTACGTTTTTCTAAAAAAATATAATAAAACAATCATTCTCCAAAAATAATATATATTTTCGCTTTTATCATATATATTTCCGAAGCCAAACTTCTTGGAAAGAGTGATAACATGCGATGAATTTTGGTTTTCACTTATGATCGAGAAAATAAGCGTCAATCCACTTCACCGAGAGCTAAAAAAGCTTGAATGAGCGAATCAAAATTCAAATCGATGATGATTGCTTTTTAAAATATTCTTGGGATTATTTACCTTCACTGGGTTCCTAAAGGTCAAACTAATGATAAACATTTACTACCTTAAAGTCCTTGCTCAATTCTTTCAGAAAATAAAGAAAAAAAAGACAAGCAATGCGCAAGTACAAGTCATGGGTTCCTCATCAGGACGTCGCAAGTATAACGCAATATTCTAGCCAAATATACACCCACCTTATTCGCCTGACCTGGCACTACGTGACTATTCTGTTCCTCAAGGTCAAACCTGCACTAAAAGGAACAAAGTTTCAGACCGATGAACCTAAAGGAAAACGGCACGCGTCATGAAAACGCTCACAGAAGACTTTCCAGCACTGTTTCGAACAATAGAAAGGAGAGTTGTAAGGACAGAGGATGGTGTATATTGAAGGGGAGGGACAAAATATGTACAAATTTAAAATAAATTATTTTACAGCTTGTTATGTAAAGGCTGTATAAATTTCTCAATTTGATAAAAATTATCATTAGACTTCAATGCATTAGAATGTTTTAAAACTCTACAGTCTGATACGCTAATAAAAATTTTACGGGTCTTTAATTTATTAATATTTAAAACGAAAAAAAACAAATTTAACCCACTTAAGGACGGTCGATTTTGAAATCCTTTATTGTGCACCTACCCGAACTTCTATTCAAAACTGCAGCTCTCTAACAGATGCAGTTATTATAAAGCTAATAAGTCTCATAAAAAAAAACACAATGACCAAACACAGTATTGATAAAGTGACTACAAAAATATTTTACTGAAGCAATTAACACTACTTACACATTTCGAATTTTATTGCCAGGAACTCTTTATTTACAGAACTAAAACACCTAATATTATTTAACATGTTTAACCACGAATTAAGATGATTACATAATTTTATTAAAATTATTCTATATTTCGTAAATGATAAAAATGATTTATGAATATTTTAAAAATATGACAGAAGAACGGTGTGCGCAAATATAGAACTACTTCATGACGTTTTTGCCCAACGTGGAGGTGATCACATCTGGAAGAGACAGTGAACTGTATTCAGTTCAATAAGATTAAAATGTACGATAACAACAAGGTTTCGCGATGGACGGAAATGATTAAAATGAAGAAAGTTTTTAAACGCTGCATCAACGTGATCGTGCCATAATGGTAAAAAACGAGAACGAAATTAGCAATAATAGAAAACAATAATGGACAAGGCAGTGGCTATTAAGAAGAGACGTTAGAGGAGGAACTGCAACCCTGCTAAAAGGATTAAAAAGTGAAAATCTTAAAAGTGTATACAACTTTCACGAAATTAGGTTTGGAACATTTATTCAGTGATTGAAACTAAATCGTCTACAATTAAATAACTTTACAGGCTCGACTGATTCGACTAATCGAGTGAATCGTCCGTGCGAGTGGATAGAGGCAGAAGGGAAAACATTTTATTGAAGCGAAGCTTATAATGTTAGCTTTGACGAGAGGAATGAATAGATAAAGTCTGCCGAAAGGAAGAATGTAACAGAAATATGGAACGAACGAGCAAACGAAAATTTCGTCTCTCCATTTCTGTCTCTTTTTCTTCGTCCATTTCGGCAACAGTACACGCGTATTATATGAAAACGTTGTGTTGTTTTGGTTTCGCTATTTTTCCTTAGTTGAAGAACGCGCGCACGTTGTAACCGTTTATAATACATGCGAAATTAATATAAACGTTTATAATAATTGTTAAAACTGCTATTTTTTCACAACTTAACCTGAAACCTATTATAGCCTATCAGCTGTTCAATGAAATCAACTGATCGTTACGAATAAAACGAATAAAACAACTGATCTTTTGCAATAACTACAGTTAATAAGATCTAAGCTAGGTTCACGTATTTCTTTATTTAAACAAAACAAGATATATGTAAACATAGCTTCAAACTAACTATATATTCAGGAAGATATTATTCCTTCGCTTCTGTCGGTAACTCCCCGAGTTCCACACGTGTACTTTTTTAAGTGCAAAAAGTTTTCATTTAAATAATTTAATTGAGCGTGAGAAAATCTGTGCAATGTATTTATTTAGGTAAGATTAAATTTTTATATTCATGATTATTAGTGCGAAGGACGTGCAGACGTACAGTAATTATTCAACAAATTATACACAGTACGTAGCTTTCCAAGGCAAAAGTAGATACAGACAGACCCACGTGCGCGGTGAAGCTCAACACGAACAGTGGCAACGTTCCCACGGCCTTCTGCTTCTCCAGTTAACTGACATAATACAGATTAATGAATATTTCGCGACTGAGAAACCTCCGCTAATTAACATTTACAGCGAACCTTGACGCAGGGAATGTAACTAAACTTAGCCAAGACGGCCACGTCCACAAAATAACCAAATATAGTAAATGCCATTCTTCTGATATGCCCCGATCAAAGATGTAGCGATTTCAGGAGATGGGGGAGGGGGCTTGGAATGTGGAACACGAACCAGCTCAATGCTTTCCAAAAATTTAGTCTATTGCGTCATAATATTTATCAATAATTTCGAAACAGATCAAGCCATCCGAAAAATACTTTCGGAATAATTTTACCCTGTAAGTAAAATAATCGCCCCACTTAACTGTCTCGTTGGAAGCAAAATTCCAAAAAGCAACAATCACATTACGATAATGTTTATCTTACACACGCTTTTGTGTGTGAAAATCCTATTTCACCTTCGTAACAATCAGGGTTAAAATCAGTATAAATTAGCATTCAAATTGTCTAATTGAATTTGAAAATACAAAAAAAATCTTACATCGAGTAGAGACGTACTTTTCGAAATACGAAATTCTGTATGCAGTTTGAAAGTTTAAAATATCAATTTACGCCAATGTAATCCCAATTATGATTGTGCAATCAGATTTTCTATAAAGTCTAAAACAAAAAAGGTTTTGGAAAAACCGCCATTTTTAAATGGTTTAACGAATTTTGATGCGTAAAAACTTGTCCAACTTTTAATCAAAACAGATCCCTCCTGTTAGAATTTGATCTAATTTATATTTCTGGACTCAGGAAGACCTAAAAACGCAAATCTAAAGTTGTGTGTGTGTGTGTGTTTTTCACGATCAGCACATTTTCGTATACTTTGTATAAAGTATACGATGATAAAGTAAAAGTGAAACGAGGTGAAAGAGCAAAAGAAGAGAGGTCGGTGTAGTTATAGAACAGAGAGAGACAGGTGGAGAGAGATTGGGGAGGGGGCTTCAGTTTGCAAGTAGACTATGAAAGTGAAAGGCAATGTGACGGTGAAGCAATATGAACCATCACTCCTGCCGAGGCATTCTTTGTACAATCTTTGCCCGAATAATTGATTTACAGTATTCTCAATTCCTACTTTCGATTTTGCAAAGTAGTCACACCAATGACGCACAACAACAAAAGTCAGGTGAAGATTTCACAATTTATTTGTACAGAATCTTCTAAAACTTTCACTCGTTTAAAACTCTAAATATAGTTATTTCAAAGCAAATTCAAAACAAATGTTTATTTCTGAATCGCTTTTAATTCAGTACAAACGCTTAGCGCAAAATAACAACAATAAGCTATGATGAAGTGTAACCCACCATCTGTTTTCTGTTCTTTCTGAAGTAATCATGCTTAATCATTACTGGGTTTAAAAACATTTCAGTTGTTTTTTTAGCACAACATATTTTTTTACAGGAAAGAAGAAGTCAATAGAAATTATTTAATAATTTTAATGGAAGAGAGTTTTCAAAAACTAACAACATTTAAAAAAGATTATTTTAAAAAAAAAGAAAACCAATTTAGCCCAACAATTAATTCTATATTAGCTTAAGAGTTTTAAAAGACGGCAATTCAATTTAAAGAAACAACTTTTCTTACACTTGTTTGTTAAAGTTTTTTAACCAGCTTTTTGAAAACTGGTATATATACATAGGGATCTGATATAGGGATCTAGTTAAAAGATATTTTATTAAGGTTTTGGCTACATTTTTTAAAGTTACTGTATATTTTTAAAAAAATCAATTTACATATTTGTTAACCACATTATTATTATTTTTAAGAGATAACAAGTACTTCTGCATTTTGTTCTTTAATTTCCATTTACTATCATTAATACGAACTATTAAGAAAACGACTTACATTATAAAATGTCAACAATAAGCTACTTCTAAAGGTGTAAAATTTAAAAAACAAGCATTAGAAACAATGGCTACCTTGCCCTTGACATTTTATTTCTGTAACTTTGTACTGATCGACACTGCTGCTATCTGTGACCGTTCAACTGCAGCTTAATTGCTAGACAAAGATTGCTATAATTAGCCTGGTTACATCGTTACCGTTTTTCAAGGATACAATAATGAGTCACTTTAATCTATTACTTTGTTAACTGAAGTATTTTAATTTAATTTGTTATAATTAAAGTTCACTATAAAATAAATAAATAACACCGATTTAATACGTACTTATTAAAAACTAATAAAGCTTTTTTTAAATTGTATCAAAGTTATAAAAAATGCAAACAACACTCATCAAACCAGAATGCCTTTATGTACACAATCAATCGCAATAATTTGTCTGAGATCGAGAAAAACGAGCAAAACGTTTTAAGGAAAACCATGGCTCAAAAAATGGACAGGAGAAAAATAGTAAGAGGCAACAAGGAACCTCATGAGAAACACGAAACAATACGGAAAACAATGGAAAAAAGATGCTGAAATTCTATTGGCACTTTGCAATAATGGACTTAAAGAGACCAACAAAAAGAATTGGAACTACAAAGAGTTTAAAAAGATACAAGTTCCTTGGATAAAAGAAGTGTGTACCTGGTACCCAGAGAAAGAATTCATAAAGAAACAGTCCATGATGCTCAGGAATGAGCTTGTTGCAAGGTTCACTATGGTACCTATGGTTTACCTATGGTTCACTATGGTAAAAAATGGAAGCTTTCGGTATTCAAATAAGGGCTGTCAATGAATATCATTCAGATTGGTTAAAGAGGTGGATAAAAGGACTATGCCCTAATGAGGAAGAGGGATCAGCGTTACCGGTAAGGGTAGTAACTGAGTCTCGAACCCACAACTTTAAAGTGTGCTTTTCAGAGGTATAGACTGACTGTCGCCTTAGCCATGCCTTGGGGATGAAAACTTATTCAAAAAAGGAGAAAAATTAATAGTGAAAAACGTTTTTAAACAAACAACGAAATAAAACAAAACTAATTTACCGAGCTTTTTTATGAAATGAAACTTCGTGATGTAGATTAACAGATGGGTGTAGAACGTAATATTTGTGGTCAAAACGTGATGAAAGTGAATAACAAAAAATGTAATTGTAATTTAATAACATCACATAAATGAATAATTTTATTACGGGAATTAATTTTCAATTGCCCATCAAAGCGTGTTGTACAGGTCAGAGTCGTTGCTCATTTAATCTGGATCTTACAGCAATCACACTTCCGAAAACTCGTTTTCTAATGGACGTTCCGTAATTATTGTTGCTATTCCACCATTTTTCAGAAAGTTGAAATAATTAGTATTTTTATAATATTATTCATTCTTTTGAACTATTGATACGTCCCTACTATTAGTTAGTATTACATTTATAATATTTACAAGGATTAATGATACAACAATACTATATTCAACAGATAAAAGACTTAATTATTTAAAGTCACCAGTGACACTGTCAGATACTGTAATTGCAATGTTACTTTCTACAAATACAATGGTGGGAAGTTAATTACGCATGCACTTTAAATTCAGTCATGCACATTAAGAAGTACGCGCATGAATACACAAGGAGAGCGGAGCTAGTGTCCTTGTGAAGGCTTATGTGCAACGGTGAAGGATGAACACAAGGTTCATTACTCGACAACCGTAAAATTTGCTCATTCTTATAACGCAGTATGGACTATAAAATGTATACTTTAAAGATATGCAAGTGAGCTATGGCGTACTCAATAAATATTAAAATATTGTGGAGAACATTAATCGTTGGTGGGGATAATGTTTACCTAAACAGCTGATTTCGCACCACAGGTGTTCCTTTTTTAATAGTGTTTTCAGTTTCGGTTATCTTTATAAGTGCAATTTCTTACGATGAATATAAACAATAATAAATTATTAATTGATAATATTAAACTATATATATACAAATGTGTTGTTGGGGCAAAACCTTTATATATTTGTTGGTAGTAACAAACAGAAAACATTTGGCAAATCTAACTCCAGAAAGCTAGTAGTTCGTAAAACAGTAGCAAAGTGCTCTTAACCTTTTCCGCCCATTTAACCAATAACTGTAATAATTAAAAAAAATGTTACTGGATCAACTTTATTAGAAATTTTATGTTCTTTCTCCGTGTAGCTGTCAAAATTACGATAGGTCTTGCCTTTCAGCTAGTATTACAGGAAACAGTCAGCAACTACACTCTAATCGTCAAATCACAGTCTGCTATCTTGAAATGAAAGAAGTGAGAAGAAAACATACACATCAGTACGTTAGGCATGTATACAAGGTATCTTCGTACCAAATTTCAAAACAATCGGGCAATGCGTTTTGTCAAAACTATGTAAATTAATCACCGTTAATTCAGACTCCACCATCTTGAAACGGAAGTGATCGGGGAAAGAATCTTACACATATGTTGTTTAGGCTATATACAAGACATCTTCATACCAAATGCCAAAACAATCGGTTAATGCGTTTAACCAAAACTGTGTAAACACAAACACACACACACACACACACACACACACACAACGAAATGCCTAGCGGTCGAGTTGAAACACACAAACGAACGAAATGCCTAGCGGTCGAGTTGAAACAGACAATTCGCTTCGCTCGTTCAATAAAGGTAATTAAACAAATATTATAAACAAGAAATTATATAAACAAAATATAAAACAGCTCTTAGTCAAAATACAGACATTAAAAAAATTATTATTCAAAATGCTGATGTTGAACACAATTAGTCATTACCATTTATATCTTATGAAATTTGTTTGCCCTATATAGCCGAGGGTCTAAATGAATAAATAATAATACTAATTCCTAACTAAAATCACTGTACCAAATTTGGAAGAAACAAATTTAACGTCCTGGTATAAACCACAACAAAAATAAAATAAACCCCTGACGGAGTATTTATTTGTATTTTCCGTTAATAGCGATTTTCTCGAACAAGAATTTTTAAATACTGTACTCTTCTTTAAAGTTAATATTCAATAAATATATTTCATGTCAATTCAAAAAGTGAAACTTCGACAACTATTTGTTCAGGATCATTTAATAAATTCATTCCAAATTGCGGACCACCTTATTTCTCAAGTTAATACACTTGTGTCAAGGTGATATAATTGTAATTGCAAAACAGATGTTTTTGTTAATTGTTGCCTGCTGCCATGGTACAATGTTACCCTCTGCTAACTTTGCACTGTTAACATTTAAGCGACACAAATAACTGTTGATTCAATGTTTTCAGAGTCATAAAAGCATGTAAACGTTACCTCGGAAATAAATATCCCTTGGCCTGATTCCCGCTTTGTGCAGTGGATGAACTCGTGTGTCAGCGGCTGGTTAAAACCGGCGACGACAAATAAAAACCACCGACTAAAACCGTCTGCCATCAAATACACCACATACAGTATTTCAACAATAAATATTGTTTACATTGTCTCTCTCAGAAAAAGCTTTCTACTGCTCTCCAGTCAAAACAAGACATCGGTTTGTGCATCGCAGTGTTTTATATTGTTTAATTTATTTGGCCAAGTGCACTTTGTGTTTGACGTTGGCCATTATAGTCACAAAAATTGTTTAAAACGTTTCAGGCTACTTATTAACAAAACACAATCTATTAAATTTGTGTCTACTTAATTTAAATCTACAGTGTGTGTGTGTGTGTGCGCGCGCGCGCGCCTCAAAACGTGTTCATGGTACTGGATCTGGGTTATCCCATGATGGCCTAAAGTAGTTCATTTTTCCAATAGAAATATACTAAGAAGGATGGACCATCTTGTAATACAACTTTAATTTTTAGTAAGTGTGTGTGTGTGTGTGTGTGTGTGTGTGTGTGTGTGAGGGCGCGCGCGCACCTTAAAAGGTGTTCATCGTACTGGATCTGGGTTTTCCCATGATGGCCTAAAATAGTTCATTTTTCCAATAGAAATATACTAAGAAGGATGGACCATCTTGTAATACAACTTTAATTTTTAGTAAGTGTGTGTGCGCGCACGCGCTTCAGCAATTTTAATCAGATTTCCTTCAAAATTGGCACAAAATCGATTTTAGTAATAGCTTGAACAAGTTCGTTAAACAGTTTCATAATGGCAACTATTTCAAATCTTAAAAAATGCATAACGTTTTTGTAGTAAATGGCATTTTCATCGCTATAAATCATCCCATCGTCTGCATTAGCCCAAATGTGCACAATAGTCGGACGTTAAAAAAAAATTGAAAATTTGATTTTACCACCGTAATAACCGTTAAAAACTGCTTAAATTAAAACTTGTAATTTCCAAAATCCTTTGAAATTAAGAAACGTTTTGACGGCGGTCAGGGTTCGTTTTCGTATTTTCAGTGTAATCTGAAAGTTTAAAATGCTAATAAATGCCGATTTTAAAGCTCATTGTGATGGAATCAGAATTCAAAAAAAGGAAATTCGGAAATTCGCTTCTATCACGTGAGCGAGACAATTGTGTGCCGCGATTATTTTTAATGTCGTTGGTAATACTGTTTTATAATAATACAATACAATGAATGAAATAAAAATAAAATAAAAGTAACTAGCCCCAGAATACTTACACTACACTTCAAAATTCCAGCCCCTTTTAAAACACGTTTAATAGTAAGTACCCTATATGTAGAAGTTCGATTAACTCGTTAAATTTAATACTTTCATATAATACGATCTAATAAATCTTTTAATATGTTTTCAAAAGTAAAGTTACTTACCTTAAGCCTTAATTTGAAATTTGTAATTATTCCCATTAGCAATATAGAAAAATATGCAAACGTAAAACTAATCAACAATAATAATTAAAATTTTCTTTAACGATAATTTTAATGTAGGCCTACATCATGATTAAAGTATCAGATGAAAAGGCATCAAATCACATGATCAACAGCTGTAAAATGTTTACAGTTTTAAACAGCTATACAACTTGAATGACCAGTTAATGTTAAACTTAACTAAACAACCGTAAACACGTAATTTTATAGGCCTATACTACATATAGATGGCAATCAAACCGAATACACTACTGTAGAGCTTAAATAAATTAAATAGTATATGGCAATATTATTATCAATATTGTTTTATCAGTCAAACAAAAAATGTGGTTTCAAGAACTTGTAAAACAAATTATACCACTTATGAACGTACGGTAATTAGATCGATAATTTTAATTTGTAAAAAAAGAATAATGCCGAACTTAAAACCATTTTTCTTCTTTCGTATTTTGTTGTAGAATTATGATCGACATTTAAACTTTAATTATCTCTAAGTATTTTTTTCAAAATATCTTTATAACATTTTAAAGAAAAATGTATATTTGATTTTCTGTTCGGTAACTAAAAAGAAAGTTCGAAAAAAATAATAAAACATTACTGGTCACCGCTTTAAAATGAATGTAACCACGTAACTCTACAACAAAATATAGAAGACAAGAACACTGACGAGGAAGAAAACCCTTTGTAGAAGTTAGTGTTGGACATTGCTGACTTTTAACAAACTTTGAAGTGTGATTTACATTAACAGCTTAGAAGCCTACAAATAATTGTTAGATTTAATAAGAAAGGAGCATATGCTACCAAAGGAGAAGACAGGGTTGTGCGAAGGCAAGAAGATCGATAAGACCAGAAAAATATGTAGACGATATATAGAAGTCTACATTACTTTTGATACATTATACTCTGATCCCCATTCCGTACCAGCAATTAGGCCTACCCTAGGTTTGCGAGTTCCCAGTATAAAGTCGTTGTAGGAAGGACAATCCCATGAACGAACCAATATTTCCCGGACAGAGTGGAATAACCCTTTCTCAAAAAGGGCTTTACTAAAAATTTATGTTAAACGAGAAGAAGAACATACGTGTATATATGTTAAGAAAAAAGAAGATGAAGAATAAGAAGAAGGAACATGCGATCTAATCGGCAATTCTAAGTGATATACATGCACAGTCTAAGAAGCTGATTTTAGGCAGAGAAAACAATTTCACCACAAAAACGTGTTTTATGTATGGTATAGCCTATCCTGTCGTTATTTGAAAAGTGTTTTCTTTTTCTCATGGTTTTTCCATCATTGATGCCATTTTTGCTTGCCTCATATTACCGTCTTTTATAATGAACTCTTTTTCCTTTCCTAAAATAATAAAGACAGATTAGCACGAGGGAGAATTATGAAAAACAATTTTATAAACTACAGGTCTGATCAACTTCTGACCAAGTAGATGTTTGCTGCCACGTCTTTAAAATGGTCATAAAAATACGTAAGCCTAGTTTTATCGGTAATAAACAATACAAGCTACTGTAACAGTAAACCCACATTGACTTTCACACAGTCAATATAAATTGATTTAAATAAACTAAAGTCCCCTTGTTACTACTTATACTGTATCTGTTTATAGATTTCTGGTTATACAAGTAATTAACTACAGTAAGTAAGGGTGTTGAGTGCAGCTGGGCATAAACATCAGCTCTGGTCTCCGTAGCAACAATAAAGTGCGATTCTAGGCCATTCCACGCAAACGCAAGAGATTGCAAAATTATAAATCTTTTTAAACGTAAAAGTTACCTTATTTTTGTATTTAATTCAACCGAATTGGTCTGTCTGTTTGGTGGGTTAGTCTCAACTCCCCATTGTCTTCAAATTTGGTAATTTCTTTATTATTCGCTCCCTAATTACTACGAGCTAACTAGTACATAACGTTCAAAATTACTGAATATTTGGTTTTAAAGTTAGGCTTATACAATAAGTGTTAGATTTTTTTGTCACACTGGAGCTAACATTGCCTAAAAATACTTTAGGTTAAGGGATGAAATCCTAGTGCTCTGAGTGTCAGTTGCAGATGGTAACAAACCATAAGGAACAAAAAAAAAAAAACTCTTGAAAGTTAACTTCCGAACATAACGTTGTTTTTTCAGATACAGTAACAATTGATCCAAATCGTTGGGAACCGGTTTAAAAGAACTATTTTTTTCATATTAAATATATCCCGAGATATGGACAACTTAACATTCAATTACGAAATCAGTTACACACAGATGGGCAGATTCATGCAAAACCACGTGTTTTAGCCAGAGACTCTAAAAACGGATACACGAATGAAAAACACTATTTTTTTAGATGCGTTTAGTGAATTATTGCATTTATATTTTGTCAAACTGGTGTAGTTTAGCCAAACAGGACGTTATTTTTCCAGAGAATTTGGTTCGGAAGCTAAACTGATCTAATATTTCCAAATGGGTTTATCTTATTTCGTTAAAACTTTGATAATGTGTGAAGATTTGTATCTCAATTAAATGTATCAATTTTTAAATTAAAAAATATTTACGGCTCTGACGCTTGTCTTACTGTCGGATTTTGTTTTATTCTCAAACCGTAAATTTTTTTTAACATAAACTTTGGTACACTGACTTGCGTTATGAACCTTTATTTCGAATATGAACAAATTTGAATAAAATCTAATGAACTGATATTCAAAAAATAGGCGGACTTTTTGTTCATAATGCGTATAATGAAAAAGTTATAATAGTCCTTTTTTAAAATCACTAAAAACAAATTTAATACTGTTAAATACAGACAAGCACAAAAGAAAAACTTAGGCCTAAGCAATACTGCTGAGAGAGAATATAATTATGAGAGAAAGAACTGAAAAAAGTGAAGGATGAGGAAAAAATTAATGTTACTGTCCAAATAAAGAAGCTTATTTACAGGGGTCCTGTCTAATAAAACAAGTAATTTATTTTAAATTTTGGCGCCTGTCTAGATGATTTACGACAGTCATTGGGAATTTTGTAGGTGAAGTACAAGTCATAAATTATTGCAGCATAAGCAAACGCTTCTAGATTTATTTGGCAGCGAAGCCGGAAGCCAAAATACGCCAAGAAAAACAAGATCGCTACACAGTGCTTGCATTCATGCCGGGCGCCATCTTGACACGTTTATTCCACAGTTGAACAAATATTTTGACAAAACCTGATTTTCAGTCTTGTAAAACAAGTACATGAAAAAATACTGACGCTGTTAACATGTGATCAGATAAAAATTGTCTAAAAAATCCAGTCTGACAAAAACTCGAAAATCTAAAATCGGCATAAAGATTTAATATTGCGGTTAATGTACCAAATTTGAAATAAAAAAATTTATATATTGAGAAAAACAAAAAACTGATGGCAGATTTAAAAAACAAATTTAACATTTTTCAAAAATCTTAAAAATTTTTAAATTAGTTCCGATATCTTGTAAAACAAGACATTTACGCTACAACAAATCAAAACTGGCTAACTGATTTAATCCAACAATGTGCTCAGACAAAATAACGCCAGAGATTCGGAAAACAGAAAGATTGTTCTGGATGCAGATAAACCACTCATACGTACCAACTTTCATTGAAATTGATCGTGTTTAGTATTCGGCGATGTACGTAAGTATTTTTGAGTCAAGAGGCCTGAAAATCCATACAAATCTCGATGGATTAAAAAAATACTTTCGTTAAACTTCGTATAGTGAGAAAGTAACGATCGTATAAGTCCTACTGCAAAATAGTAAGAAGTATGAAAAATGTGACAAAATACTCTCTAAAATCAGCTGATAGACATTGTAGAATTGGAATTTTAATGTAAGTTGGTTATAAATAGTCTACAGTGTCATCCAGCCACATTCACGTGTTGTTGATTCACTAGACAGGGAAACGACTCTTGTGATTCATATTTAAAATTATTAACGGATATTTTGTTGTCTAGCCGTGGCCACCCAACATGTCTGCCGCCTGCAACAGTAGGCCATAACATCTGTTTTTATTAATGTGTACAATCAATCATTGCACTGACCGACGATAAATAAATAAATAAAATGATAAAAAACGTTATAGGTAAAATTCACTAATCGAAGTTAACAAAAAAATAGTCGCGGAAAATCGACCTTAAGATTTTCAAGGATCTATGTGTACTCAGGTTGTTTTTAATGTTTCTTATTTGGATCATCGCATATAGCTGCAGCTTAAACTATTTGACTGGCTTTGATAAAATTCGGCATAAAAGTAAGTTTTCGATTTCCCATAACCCGTAATAATGTTTAGTTGAATACGTTTTAGACACCACTTTTGAGCCGTCCAAACGGTGCTTACAATTTCGATTATATATTATTTTTTAAGTAGACCTACCCTGAGTTAAAATAAGTGGTTTTTACTCGGATGCCCATCCGTATGTGCGTGTGTTGGAGGAATTGACCGATTGCTTTGGGATTTGGATTGTAGGCCTAACAAAAATCGATAAACTTACTGATTACAATAATCAGTGTATAGAAAATTTAAAAAGATGTTTTGGAAGCAAATAAAAATAACAAAAATGAATCAGAGTTTTGTTTGTCGATTTACTGCAGAAACATTTTTTTTTATTTCAAATTTTCTAGGAAAATATTTTTATGAATTCATTAAAGTGTCATTTCAACCTTTGTTTGAACTTCTTTGAAAAACCCTCGTGTCGAACTTGAAATTGTAAAACTAAATTTGATTTCATATAAAATATTATACAACATACTGATTGTAGATTTTATAGATGTTTCACACTAAACCTATTAAATCACTAAACAAAACGAAACCGAAATACTAAAAGATAACAAAGGTAGCAAAAAGTGTTTACGAATAAAAAAGCTTATTTTTTAAAAGCATAAAAAAGTAAATTTAGATTCAACATTATAAAGTCTGTTGAAGTAGTCCACTGAAGGCGCTATATAATTTATTTTTAAAACTATAGACAAGAATAGACTGACTAAATTATTTACGTTATTTAGGTCAGATTATTTAAGCTAGAAATAATAACCTTCCCGAATAATACAAAACTACATTGTATTATTAATGTCAATACATTTTGAAGATTTAGAAAACTCAAAATGAAAATTCCTAAAAGAAAAGTAATGAAGTAAAGCGTTTTTGTAGTTTAATTTGTTCTAGAAACACAATTTATTTCACATTACCAAAATTTATAAATGAGTAAAAACATTACACAAACTTTATTACATTAAATTGATTCTCCCCCCCCCAACAAATTTGGTTTCGACAAAAAAACACAGTTAGACTGTTTAATATTCAAAATCGTTACTAACGTTTTGTCATACATGTTGTTAGATAAATCAGTGTAGCAAATTTTAAATTTAAAAAATTTCCAGTTGGAAAAAATCTAATTAAACAGAACCGATGTCAGGTTATACAATGACAAAAAATTAGCAAAACATTATTAATCGATTTTCACACATTTGACAGAACACCAGCTTTTTCAATTATTTCTGAACTGAATATTTAAGGAATAGCGGCAAATACGTTTTGTTTGTGTACACAAACATTAAAGCAAAAATAAAAAGAAAATTGTTAAGGCTGATATTTACTACTTGACAAAAACGGACTTCAGAAATGTTGTTTTAAAAAAATCAGAAAGTAAATTAGAGATATGGGTAAACATATCACATTTCACAGCTACAGCCAAAGGTAAAAAAACCATTTTTTTCGAATTAGGAGACCCAAAAACTTAATAAACATACTACATCAAAATCTTAAGATTTTGTGATAATTTTGCTCATGTAATTTTGGACCAGTCATATTATGTTAAAATATCCATCTACTTGGAAATAATTCCCTAAAAACGTGTACACAGAATAAGGTGGATCTATCAGAGGTGCACAGATGAATCTGAGACTGTCGAAATACAGACAAATAATCAACATAATTGTATCAGTATATAATTCTAATAACATTTGAATTGTTCTTTACCTTACCAAAACACATTACCTCAACAACAAAATCAACATAATTGTATCAGCTCTTGTTCTTTATTAAAAACACATATTAATGTTTTTTTATTAATGTTTTTTTTTTTACTTGAAGACCTACATATATTATTATGCGAAGCATTCCGATCGGTTTTATACGAAAAATAAGAACCTGCGTTATTGAAACTACTTATATAGCGTACCTAAAAGTTCGTCAGAACACCAGGGAACTCTCGCGACCCATGCATTACCATTTTAAGGCTTAACAATAAAATAAAAGCGATAAAAGGTCTGCAACTAAATTCCAGGAGCAGTATACAGTGTTCCCGTGAGAGTACAGCACAATGCAGGTATACGTGAAAGAAATAATTGTGTGTACCAAAACAGCTGATTGCTAAAAAAAACATTGATGAAAGTAATATTTAAATTACCACCGTATCCGAGATTTAAATAATTATTCACCCGATTAATTGAATCAGTTTTGAAAGTAGAATAGGTAAGATAATTTCTAACATATAAATTTTATATTAAGTAAAATACTCTGCTTTTAGTAAACAGTAAATACTCTAGCCTAATTTAGGTATGTAATGTAAAATCCAATAATAGTAAGTTTCATTTATTAATATTTCAATAAGTAGAATGTTAGAATTCAGTCATTAATTTTATAGTTTTAAATAAGAAATTAGATCAAAGTAAGGCCTATTGTATTAAATAGCCTAAATATAATGAATGACACTGCTTTATTAACAGGTTATAAAAGTATTAAATATAACTACAACGTTTATTTTACAGAGGTTTTATTGACAAGAAATAGTAGGCCTACATGATTTTGCAACGGTTTTACATAGGAAGATGTGTAAAAAAAACTTTAAATACAAGTATTGCATTAAAGATTGCATATTACATAGTAATTAAATACCAGCCAATGGTATAATTTAAATTATTTTATGTACAGAATTCGTGCTTTTTTCGTATATCATTCGTTTTCTTTCCACTAGATGCGAGAGGTCGCACGAGCACACTAGTTATAAATCCATAAAAACAAAGAAATATATTTTACGTCAATTATATATTTAGTACAACTTCTTCATCTGACAAATTAATCTATTTGTTAAATATAATGTAGGTTTTTTCGAAAACTGTAAGAGATGGCACGAAAACTATTATTAAAAAGTATGTATTTTATATGATCTTTAAAGTTTTGTGTCAATTTTTGATATTTCTAACGATTAGTGAAATACGGTTCAGAAATCGAAAATCGGCCGACATTTTCCAAGATTTCGGCCTTAGCACAACCTGCACGATTGTTGATTTTTTATGTTGATACTGGGTACTAGTGCTCAACACTAAAAAGAAAGTATCACCTTTTAGAGAATTATTTCAAATTAAATCCAAATATGACTGGACTAATATGTATGTAGAAAGCTAAATTAGTGTGAAAAATTACAATTTAAAATTATTGTGAATCTATACGTTTTCACTACCCAAAAGTAAAAAAAAAATGGTAATTGTTTACTTGCCAGTCGAAATTTAATTACTTGATTAAATGCGGCATTACGTTGCTTTACCAACAAATTTTAAAAGATCAAAACAATTAATACAGAAAAAAAATAATAGAAACTAAAATTGCCATGCGATGTACAAAAGCAACGTAATGCCACATTTAATCAAGTAATTAAATTTCGGCTGGCAAGTAAAAAATTAACATTTTTTTACTTTTGGGTAGTGAAAACGTATAGATTCACAAAAATTTTAAATTTAATTTTTAACACTAATTTAGCTTTCTACATGCATTAGCATGAAATTAGAAACAAAATGTATACACTGAACGAAAACAATATTATTATTGTCACTTGACAATTAATTAGACAATAACGGTACATTAATGTCAACTAATATTTTTTTAATTTAAACAATTTAGTCAAATTAGAAACAAAACATTAAAGAAAAAAGATGTATTGAAAAAAATATATTTAAAGAAAACAGCTAAAATCAAACATTAAAATCTATAACACACATAAAATACAGGTTGATCACCTTTTGCAGAACACAACACAAACTATGCAAGAACAGATAAAACTACCGCACAAAACAATAACATCGATAACGACATACCAGGCGCAAAGTCGAGAGCTGTTCTAGTCGGCAGAGTCCGGTAGGTTGTGCGCGGCGAGGTACGGCCCCGAATAGACGCCCCACGTGTGTCCCTAAATAGAAAACATCTCTTTCTCTCTCTCGTTATTTTCGGTAGACTTCAAGCCTGCAGTTAAATGCATCACGTTGGCTCCCACAAAAACTTTTAAGGTATGTCCACCTTGAAATAATCTTAATTATTTATATTTGATTAACACCCTCGCTAATATGTTTCCTAGCACGTCACTTCCTGCCACAGCCTGCAGGATCTATTTGTGAATAACTTCCTATTTGTTGCTCAGTACTTCCTGTTTTGTCAGCGTTTGTTGCGACTCCTGACGGAAGACACTAATGTACGGATTTAAATGTTAAGCTTCTAACAGCGCTCGCTTGGTTTAAAATCACAGGACGCAGCTCTGTATCTAACGTGATGGAAGCGAATTTACAACATTTTTTAAAATCTGGTTTTATCTTCATAATTAGCTTTAAAATCAGCACAAACTTGCATTTTAAACTTTTAAATTCATTAAAAATACGCACATCAAATGAACCCTGACCACTGTCAGGTTCTCAACCTATTACAGCTACTGTGTATACATTAGCCTACAAAACTGAAAGAAAACTAAACAACACAAACGGGCACGGGCGCGCGCACACACACACACACACACAAATACCTGTAAATAAATATCGACGGCGGTCACAGTTTATGTCTCTTACTGTTGCGCTATAAATATTTTTATTTTCAAAGCTATTTCAGTTATGACAGGGCAGGGCCTATTATGACCAAAATTTGAATAAAATCAAATAAGTCGATCTTGTGAAATCTATACGATCTTACTGGTTTTCACCAACAGCTTTCGAATCAGATTTTCAGAGAAAACTTTCGCATACATTTTAAGGATTTAAGAGCTACATTTATTCTTTTTTTAGTTCTATTTTAAACCTTAAATTTTGTTTACTAATTTGAGTAATATTGTAAATTAGTATGGTTCAACTATAAATAAGACCAGATAAACAGATTTCGAGAAGCAAGATACATTTTTCATTTTTTCTCTAAAGATTCTGTACCGTACGTATTTTTTAGGTATTTTAGAATTACATTTTGGGTATTTTAGACAAAATAGGTGAAGCTGTGTGAAGACAAAAAAAATGTGTTAATTTTAAAGGCCTAATTGGTAAACAAAAAAATAATATTTTGAAAAACTGAAATACGGTAAGTTAAAAAAAATGTTAAATTTCGTCACTTCGTTTGTGACACAGACAGACATACAGAAAAAACCCACTACATTAGATTCGTTTACATGGTTAGGAATATGATACAAATTTCAATATTTTATCGATACTTTCTACTGATACAATTCATAATTTCCAAATAAACAATCAATTATATTTAATGACACTATTAAGAACACAACACAACACGAGATAAATGTAAACAAAAACAAGAAACATGGCCGACCGTATTAGCTGTGACGTCACGTCAAACCTACAAGTCTGCAACAGATTCGGCATTCTTGTAACGTAATTAATTCACCAGTGGGAGTGTCAAAATGAGTAATACAGACATATTTAGCAGCAAATTTACCGTCGCTTGTGCACTTCAGTATACATTAGACATTTTACACTTTGAAATACACCGTGTGTAATTTTACTTTAAGCGAGGGTTGTGACGTAAGAGATTTGTGACGTAGTCAAGACGCGATCTGACTGTTGTTATGATAAACAGTAAAAAAAGGTGGTTAATCCGAACAATTTAATTTAAACAAATATACACGTCATTAATTAAATAAAGAAATTATTCTATAGTTTTCCAAATTATAATTACTAAAGCAATATTTGGATATACTATTTTCTTTATTTTGTAATTAAGTAAAATTTACAAAATAATAAATAACCCAAAATAATGCCTAAAAGAACGGAAGGATACAATGGCACATGTTGGGTTTTCTTTAGAGGATGCCGAAGGCGACAGATGCATATCAGTGTTCTTACGTGTCAAGTGGATACGTTAACACGTGGTGAAAAAACCGACTAAAGAAGAATAAAATAAATAGAAGAACTACTTTGTGAAATATTTTTCCAGTAAATTAAATAGATACTACGATATATTGTTTCTACTAGATTGGTGAGGTACACCCGATTTATTTCTAACAGGAAATTTGAATCTAAAATTTCTAAATTTCAGCTTTTAATTATTAAGAGCCAAATTTTAAATAAACAATTCCAGATTGACTAATTATTCCTCGACAAAATCTTTCAAAATTAAATCAAAATTTTGTGATTTTAATTAATTTTTTTTATAAACTCCTTCACACATGATTTTACGTTTTATTAAATATAACAATTTACGTGTTGAGAAGGATTGAATAAGAGACGGCACGATCGTATCACCCCTGAGATAATAACTAACTTAAATAAATGTTTTATGGCATACCGTATTATACGTGTTATTATTACATATAGGCCTATATAAACAATTGATAAACATTCTGTTATAAATGCAAATAGATATATTGGGAAATAATTCCAAAATAAAGGAAAATAAGTTTATTGACTTGAATTTAATAAATTGACTTTGAACCGATTGATCTATCAGTTTTTGGCTTTTGTTTGCGTTTTTTTATGTTCTGATTTAACCGAACATTTAATTGATAGTATGTAGCATATATATTTCAATATTCTCCCGCGCGGGCGTGACTGACTGGCTGGGGGCGGAATTCTACGACACGGGAATTTCAAAGACTAGCTGCACCTATTGAGAGGATTTAGACGTCCCTCGCAGAACCCTAGTCTAACAAACACTTACACTTACATCACTATACTTATGACTTTAACACATTACACTCACACATACATTTAGGGAGGCAATAATAACCTCAATGTGCTTTTCGCCTTAAAATAACAAACAAAAAAAATTCAATATTTCAATGGTCAATTTCTAATAAAGAGTTGGTGTTGTGTTTTGCCTGTAATTCATTCGTATTATTATTTATTGTAATATAATAATAATTAATATTAATTAATTTGTTAATTATTTATTACTACGTACTTCGTGTAGGAAGAAAGGAAAATCGAAACATAGAGCTGAATTAATCACGCTGCCCACATCCAAACAGAACGCACGCAGTGGGGAGACACCACGTGGTTGAGACAGAGAAAGGAGCAGAGCAACCTCCCCCCCAGTAGCTATTTTATGAAATAATTATGTAGTAATATTTACATAGTAAATATGTAAGCAAATTAAACTGTTCGTTAATAGCGAAGTGAATATTTTGGCAATAGCTAGCACAAGTTTTTTAGCCGGCAAAATACGTTAAACCGTTTCAAAATGGTGGCGATTCCAAATCTTTCAAATACATAAACAACTTTTTTAATCTTATTTTTTTTAAATCGATTTTACTACAGTAATCACCGTTAACATCTGCATTAATACTTGGAATTTTAAAATTTCTTTGAAAATATGAAATCTAAATAGAATGTTCATTTTCGTATTTTCAGTGTAACTTATTACGTTACACGTTTACAATGATTACGTTACAATGATTACGTTACAATGATTACGTTACAATGATTAAATAAATAAATGCTTATTTTTGCAGTTTTAAAAGCTGATTATTAAAAATATTTTCCAAAAAAATACCACATAAAAAACCTTTTGTGTTATTGTTATTTTGGGGGGGGGATTCGTTTTGATTTCATAAGCGAGACAACTGTTTACCGCTGTTATTTTGATATATAGTCCAACTGTGAATTATTTTTAATTTCTACTACGCTTCGCTACGCCATGTTTTGCAATCGACGCGTGCGAACTTAAAGGGACTTACAGAAACAAGGCAACCAAATCGCAACTTTGTTTCGGTTTTGTGAGATAACACGAAGTTACGCTAAAGGCGAGAATAACCTTGCCAGCGCCGTTCCCTTTGAGCTGGACAGCCGTGAAGCAAAGCATGTCCACCGGAGCAATTAGTAGAGGGCGAATGTCGGAATATTTGGCGGAAATAACCGTGGCACGCAGCTGTCTCGCAGGCGCGGTGGAAACAAACGACTTCCAAAAAGTAATAATATCCCAATAAAACAAAAACTTTTTCTTACACTTAAAAAATCTGATTTTTTTCGTACAAGTCACTGTTAAAATCTGAGTAAAGTAACAATTTTAAAATTTTCGAAGTACGTAAATTGAACATACGAAAGTGAATCCTGATCGCCGTCAGATTAATGTTTGTATTTTTAATAAAATTTGAATATTTAAAATGTTTGTTAACACAGATTTTAATGCTGATTACGATGTAAAAATCAGATTAATCAAGCTATTATATGTGTGTGTGTGTGTGTGTGTGTGTGTGTGTGTGTGTGTGTGTGTGTGTGTGTGTGTGTGTGTGTGTGTGTGTGTGTGTGTGTGTGTGTGTGTGTGTGTGTGTGTGTGTGTGTGTGTGTGTGTGTGTGTGTGTGTGTGTGTGTGTGTGTGTGTGTGTGTGTGTGTGTGTGTGTGTGTGTGTGTGTGTGTGTGTGTGTGTGTGTGTGTGTGTGTGTGTGTGTGTGTGTGTGTGTGTGTGTGTGTGTGTGTGTGTGTGTGTGTGTGTGTGGTGTGTGTGTGTGTGTGTGTGTGTGTGTGTGTGTGTGTGTGTGTGTGTGTGTGTGTGTGTGTGTGTGTGTGTGTGTGTGTGTGTGCGTGTGTGTGTGTGTGTGTGTGTGTGTGTGTGTGTGTGTGTGTGTGTGTGTGTGTGTGTGTGTGTGTGTGTGTGTGTGCGCGTTGTGTGTGTGTGTGTGTGTGTGTGTGTGTGTGTGTGTGTGTGTGTGTGTGTGTGTGTGTGTGTGTGTGTGTGTGTGTGTGTGCGCGCGCGTGTGTGTGTGTGTGTGCGCGCGCGCGCTTATTTATTAGTACAATTTTTAATGTGTAAGCCTCAAAATATGTTCATATGTTAGAATTGCACTCCTTTCGAAGATCCGGGACTGAGCTCTACTACGATGGCCGTTTCAATATTCCATTTCTCAATATTTTTTTAAATAAGATTTCTTAATAGAATAACATGTACGTTTCAATAGCTCATTTTCTTTCTAACAGAAATAATTGCGGTAGTCTTTATTAACTAGGAGTGGATGTAAAGCACAGAAAAGCCAATAGTAGTAAAGTAAATCAAACCTGCGTAGAGATCAGAGTTGTAGTGGTGAACTGTCCACTACACTACCGACTGAGCTACTGCGCGCCATTTAACATTTTCAATGATATCAGGATGATTAATATTGTATAGTACTCAGATTTTAAAATAAACAGTGTATTAAACAGTGAACACAACTTGAATAAAAATGAGTTTGAAAATTAACAAAAATACACGTTCTGAAATTTTCAGGTTCGTCGTTTAAACGCTACAGATAACGGACAGTCAAAATGGTACATGGTTCATGTCTGTGAACAATAAAAATGTACGACAGACATGTTCTGTCAACAATTCAGACCAAATGTCCGTACTTAAATATCAGTTTAGTTAAAAATGCTTGTCAGCGTGTATGGAAGACGTTTGTATCTTCCTTTGTTTCTTTCCTCGCACCCACAATGCCAAAGATAAATAATCGTAGTATAGTATACACAACTGTCTCGCTGACGTAATGGAAGCAAATTTTCGAATACTAACAAAATTAAACTGCATTTCAATATACGAAAAAATCAAACACAAAAATTGATTTTGTTTATAATTTGCTTCGTTCCTCAGCAAAATCCATACATCGTTAAAGATGGTGGTTATTTATACATGTATTATACTGCTTTGAAAATCTGGTAAGATTTTCGTACAACCATATTAATCACTTTAAATTCTGATAAATTACTGCTTTAAATTATGTTGATTTTAACGCAAATTACAGCGATGAAATTACACTCAAAAAAAGTGTAAGATAAAAAATATGCTATTTTAATATAACGATCGTCAAATTTTTATTGGTAAACCACATATTTTAAAAAAGTCATTAAAAGAAGTTTATATTATAGAATGGAAGTTACGAACTGGTCATTAAAAAAAAAAAATATAACCGATAAATGACTTACTACAAATACATTTTTTTTTAATTTGTTGGACCTTTCCTAAAATCACCAACACGTACATAAAATAAATATTTTAAAAATGTCACAACTCCAGCCAAAGTTCTGACTCAAGGAAAATGAAAACAAAGGTTTAAAAATAAAATTTCTAATTAAAGCAAATGTATAAAGTAGTCTATGAATTCCAATGGTAATAGTTCATTTTTGCAGTACAAGTTTTACATTTTGCGGAGGTAGATTGTTTTGAAGAAAACTATAAACGAATCTGATTTTCATATAAACAATGTGGGAGCTCGTACCAAACATAAAGACTTCGTAGAACGTAGTTTTGAATTCAAATTAATAATCGTAGCTCCCAGTTATTTCGCTGACGAGATGGAAATAAATTTTCCAAAGAACAAATAACACCGTGTATTTGCAAAAATTAAACTTGGCACAAGAATTCAATTTTGTTTATAGCACAATGAAATTAGTTATTAGGCAAAATTCGTTCATCAATTTCAAACAGCCAATCAAAATCTTAACTCTGATTACGGTAATGCAACCAGATTTAAATGACCGACGTTTTGAAAAGGATGTCCGGATTTTCGGGACAAACGAACTAGTCCAAACTATTACGTAAAATCAATTTTAAAGCAAGTTTTTGAAAAAAGCTAATTTATTTTAAAATTAAAAAAAGCAGCAGAAACATACAAATTCTCTCACAGTTAAATATTTCCACAAACATTTAGTTTGAAGCTACGTAGAAAATACCGGATAATCGGACTAATTTCTAAAATTAGTTTCATCAAACATTTTTCTGAAGTTTTTGCCATAAATCAGGTCAAGTGTAACCAATTTGAAATTAAAGAAATTTACAGTACTGAGTAAAGCGATAAAAACCGAACAAACTCGACGACGTTTACATTTTAAAAAATTTTTAAATTTAGTTACTACCGAACCGATAATTAATTAATTATTTTTCAGTAAATAATTTCTAAGGTTACTATCACTTTGTCGCTAGTTCACCTTTCCAAATTTAAAATATGTTAAAGTAATAATAATTTTTGACATAAATATTCGTATATAAAAAAAATACTTAAAACTAGTTAACAATTATATATATATAAATAAAAAAATTTAATGGACACAATTCGTTGTAAGGTTGTAAAGTAGCCCTTTTTATAACAAAAGGAAATAAACCCTAAGACATACATTTACCTAAAACTAGTTAACAAGAATAACTGGGGAGGACCGATTCCACTACGTGTCCCTGGGAAACTAAAATGATTTAGCTTACATAAAAAATCATCAATTTCCGTTTTATTTATTTCAAATGTGGTATACTGACATGATTTTATCAACCACTGGATTATAGCAACAAAATTGGAGCAAAATATAATGAAACGATTTTGAAAAACCCGGCCGATTTTTACCATTTTCAATTAACTCCCGACACGGAATTTTTTGAGAATACAAAGATGCATACGTTTTATTCTGCCATAAAATATGTTGTTCGAATGTTGATTCGAACAAAAATGTTATAAACAGGGAAATTTAAAAAACAGGCCTACCTAATACGCGCGCGCGCACACACACACACACACACACACACACACACACACACACACACACACTTTTTGGGGACTGGAATACGATATATCCATCAGTGTTGAAATAGTTTTATTTCACGAATCAAACTTTCTTTATAAATCGTACAGAGAGGAAAAAACCATACCATGTCTTGTACAAGTCAGAGACGTAGTCCCGATTAAATGTCTTAACGCAATGAGGTTCCAACAGATATTCACTTATAATAACTTTGCGAAGACAAAGTGACTGTGCTGGCTATAAATAAAATCATATTCACTTTATTGCTTTCAAGTTACGCAATGAAGGAAAGGTACCGTGTAATGTAACTGGATAATAAAATGTTAGTTCTGGATATTTTAAAACGCGTAGCAACACGTTTAGAACATACTCGCATGATGTCAGCCCTAACATGACCTATAATAAAGTTTGTCAATAAATACCTTCAACTACTGATTCACTGATTCCGTGTGTTAATAGGAAAAATAGGCCCTACTGTACTTACAGTACTTCGTACAAGTTTTGAGACAAGAACCTACGCGCGCGCGTATGTATGTTTGTTGGAACGCTAGAGTTCACTATTTAGGTTGATTTACTTTAATCTCTGCATTAAAATTGGTTTTGGTAGTAGCTCAGAAATATTTTTTATGAGACTTACATCACTAAAACCCCTTTCAAAACAATTAAAATTTTTGGGAAAATAAACACAAATTCTTATTTCATTATGTCTATTAAAAAAAAAAACAATTAAAACACTCAACTTGACGGAACAGTCAAAGAAAACTTTGATGAGCTAAAATTATTCGCTCATCACCAGCATTGATTAGGTACATCAAAATGAGCTGCTGGCATCACTAGTATTAACTCGTCGTGTAAACCACTTCGAAACTATAAAATATATGATTTAGTTATTCTTAATGATTTGTTCCAACCCAACTGGTCACCGACTCTCGCTTGATGTAACTTAAGCGTTCAATGTCGTTTTGCTTCTCTGTTTCAACAGGAATTGAAAGGCATATCGATAAAACAAGAACCCTTCATGAAGGACGAGCGACAAGTATCGTGTGCACAGACCGCAATCATATAATGTTGACATTTTTCTTCTTGTTTTTTGTAACATAAATATTTTACTTGCATAACAATCTTACTTTGGCATTGTTATAAAACAAACTTACTTGGCACACATAACAATCTTATTCTTATGAAGCAACTTCACTATTTCATTGTTGTAAAATAAAGCCGCCTCGGTGGTCTAGTGGATAGCGTACTAGGCTTTCACCCCGAGGACCCGGGTTCGATTCCCGGCGAGGGCTTGGCATTTTCATACGCTATACATCATCCCATCGTCTGCATTAGCCCAAGTGTGCACAACAGTCAGACGTTAAACACCAAAAAAAAAAAAAAAAATGTTGTAAAATAAACTTACATGGAACGCATAAAAATCTTACGCTTATGAAGCAATTTTACTATTTAATTGTTGTAATACAAACTTACTTGACACGCATAACAATCTTACTCTTATGAAGCAATTTTACTATTTCACTGGTGTAGTACAAACTTACTTGACACGCATAACAATCTCACGCTTACGAAGCAACTTCATTATTTCATTGTTGTAAAATAAACTTACATGGAACGCATAAAAATCTTAAGCTTATGAAGCCATTTTACTATTTCACTGTTGTAATACAAACTTACTTGGTACGCGTAACAATCTTACTCTTATGAAGCAATTTTACTATTTCATTGGTGTAGTACAAACTTACTTGACACGCATAACAATCTCACGCTTACGAAGCAACAACATCGTTGCTTCAAGATTTTGCTTACTATTTCATTGCTGTAAAATAAACTTACATGGAACGCATAAAAATTTTAAGCTTATGAAGCCATTTTACTATTTCACTGTTGTAATACAAACTTACTTGGCACGCGTAACAATCTTGTTCTTATGAAGCAATTTTACTATTTCACTGTTGTAAAACGAACTTACTTGGCACGCATAACAATCTTACTCTTATGAAGCAATTTTACTATTTCACTGTTGTAAAACAAACTTACTTGACACGTATAACAATCTTACGCTTATGAAGCAACTTCACTATTTCATTGTTGTAAAATAAACTTACATGGAACGCATAAAAATCTTACGCTTATGAAGCAATTTTACAATTTAATTGTTGTAATACAAACTTAGTTGACACGCATAACAATCTTACTCTTATGAATTAATTTTACTATTTCACTGTTATAAAACAAAACTTACTTAGCACGCGTTAATAACCTTAAACTGACATTATTATACAACAATGTTAATTCAAACTTAGTCGTAGGAAAAAACAATGCGATTCAGTAGAGTGAAAAATGCCGACAGCTGAGTCTTGCCTTTTATCAGCTGTACCAAAATTCTGATACTTACCTAATCAGCTGTTAATTTCACATCAACTTTATCTGCCGGCCGCTATTTCATTCCACTCGGACTTTTCCTCTTATCCGCTGGTATACAAGTAATTTTTTACACTATTACCTAGTAGAAAAATACTTATTATTTCTAAAACCATTTTCTTAAGTTAAATGTAGGTGTTTTTACAACTTAAAAGTTAACGTTACATGCAAGATTACGTAACATCAGAGGTTGTTGAACCAATTTTGACGGCGGTCACGGTTCATTTCGTATTTCCAATTATAGTTTGCAAGTTTAAAATGCAAATACTTGCAGATTTTATTGCTGCTACTTTTTTTTCTCCGGCGAAAAACCATTAATGTTATCATCGCCGTATTGCTGCTACTGATGACGATGAAATTATAAATCGATAACATCAGCGAGACAGCTGAGTGCCAAAATTATTTAATTATGGCTCTCGCTTCTGATTTTTAGGCACAGTATGTGTGTACAAGCAAGCACCCATTTCAGTAAAATTTAATCAACTATTTTTAGATGTTTTACTTATTCAAAATGGTTAAAATCAAAAATTCTGAGAAATAAAAGAATACACTAAAATACAAATTTGAAATCGAATCGAAATTAATCAAATTATACTTTTCATTTTACCTCGTTGATAATTTAAGCAAAACACTAATACACTATATAAACATGATTGGTTTAAAATTTCTCTATTTACCATAGGTGTAAATTTAGGATTATCATTTTAAGGAAAGTACATTACTAGAAATAACATTAATATATAATAAGCCCGGCATTTTGGGTTCAAGGTTCAGACTCGAACGGGGAGTACTAATTAGGGGGCTACGGGCCGCGGGGAGGTGAAGGATGAGCAAGGTCGTATAAACGTGAGGTCACAGTCGGGGTTTAACCTCTGGGCCTTCTGAGAAATTTTATTACAGCACATCAACAAAGTCCACGCGTCCACGCCTCGACAATGAAAAAAGTACAGCGGTGTAAGTGTAAGTGCGAGCTGCAATACTTAAACCAGCAGCACGAGCAAAGCTATAATCGTGGCTCAAATTATTTGTCCTTGTTGTAGATGTAATCATCTACAACAAGGACAAATAATTTGAGCCACGATTAATGATACCACGGGCAATGGTTACTGATGTTTTAGGGGAAGAGTGCATTATTAGCAAGATACTGACGCGGCAACACCCAGACTCGGGACCTTCAAATGAACTCCGATCCCATACCTCTAGAACACTTGAAAGATCGTTACATTTGTGTGTGTGTGTGTGTATATATATATATATATATATATATATATATATATATATATATATCTGAATGATATAAACTTGATTCATCAATAAAATAAAGTTTGAAAAACTGCTTAAATTTAAATTTTCAAATTTCATTGAAAATACATATCTATGCAGATTTTAACACTGAATACAATCGTGAAATGAGATTTTCAGAAACGTGTACGATAGAAAGTAGACCTATGTTTTTTTTAAAGTTTCGGAATGGTGCCATTACCTGTACTCTGGTAATCGATTGCAGCACTATTGCCATCAGAATTAAAATGTGTATAGATTTGTATTTTTAAATTTAGATTAAAAATGTAATTTTAAAATTTAAAATACCAATGTATGTAATTTGATTCAAACTTTTCCCATAATCGTTTTTTATAATAGCTGAGACAAGTTTATTATCCAGGAAACTCCATTCAACAGTTCAAAAACACATTTTTTTTCTTTTTTTAAAAAATTCGATTTCACCAGCAGCGTTACAATCTGCATAATTTAGCATTATACATTTTCAGTGAAAATCCGAAATTGTATCAAACGGCGGCCATGGTTCGTTTTCGTATTTTGGAAGTTTAATATGTTAATTTAAGTCGGTTTTATTTAAACTTGGGATGAAGATCTATTTTAGTAATAGTTTGAATAAGTTTGGTTTTCATAAAAAAAATCCGTTCAACTGTTTACAAGTAATGGACATTTCAAATCTACAAAATTTTAACTTGTCATCCTCTTTCTAAGAACATTTTTTTATCATGCACTTTTTTGAAAATCTAATTTCATCATCGTGATCAACGTTAAAATTCGAATAATGCACAGATTACTGTGCAAACTTGAAAAAAATATACGGAAATTCACTTCCATCACGCTATCGAGACAGCTGCATCCCTAAATTATTTGTTTTTCATATTTCCAGAATTTTCTTCTTGAACGTTGATACAGTAACAGCCTGAACTGCCCAACCAATCGGACACTTGAAACAAAGATTGGTAGGCTAATTACTCTAAATTTAAACGATTTAATTTGTTCTTTTTTTGTCTAAAAGTTTAGCTTTAGTATAACCTGTAAAACCCGCAGGGGTGTAGACTAGCTACACCTATTGAGAGGATTTAGACATCCCTGGCTGTGCCCAAGTCTAACACACACTTACAGTTACAACACTGCACATACGACTTTAACACTTTACACTTACACTCACACATTTAGGGAGGCGATAATAGCCTCAATGTGCTTTTCGCCTTAAAAAAAAGAGGTAACCAAAGTAAGTTTACTGATGAAATTTTAAAACTCGTGGAGGCTGTGGACCTATTCAAAATTGATTTCACAAATGTTTTGGATACAAGATTTAGCCGAGATTGATTTGACAAAAAAATTTTTTTGTTTGACAAATTTTGAAATACTATTAAAATGTATCACTAACTAGCATTACCTCTGTATTTATATTATCAGCGAACGGTCGATCTTCAGATTAGGGAGATAACATGATAAGGGAGAAAACATTTCATTATTCCTTTGTTATACAAATACGTAGAAGTGTAGATTGTTAGATAGCTAAAACATTTCATTATTCCTTTGTTATATAAATATTTAGAAGTGTAGATTGCTAGATAGCTACTGCTATCAAGATTTACTGGAAAATTCTCGTCACAAGATTTTCCTTTACAGAAATATTATCTGCATCCATAAAACGTCCAGAACAAAAACGAAAGTGATATTTCAGACTACTAGAAAGCAATTAAGACAAGTTCCATAATAAATTCTCGCCTTTTGACCTCCACAAGACACAATGGAACATAAACAATGATCTAATCAGATAAGCATTGCATTCTGTAATGGCTGGAAAGTGAGAGTTGTAAATCTGACAACACTGTTTGTTATGGTCCATTGATCGAGTTGCATCCGTCATCCAATTATCATCGGCGTTCTCGGATGCACGTTGGTGCAACGGTAAAAATAAACTGACCCTGGTCAGTGTGTATCTACGTGATGCAGTGGCTGCAACAGAGGCGAGGAAAACGGCGTGAAAACACTAAACAATTTAATAAAATATGTGATTTTAGCGGATACTGTACAAAATTATCTAATCAGTGTTATTCAGTACTAGCTAGAAGAATAGCTGGTTTGTACGAGGGCTATTCAGAAAGTAGATTACGTTTTTGGATAAAAAAAAAACTAAGTACAGGAAAAAAATTTTATTATATACATTTGAAAGAGGAACTAAAATACTATTTTTCGACATAATCGCCAAACAAATTTAGACATTTGTCATATCGGTGAACTAGCTTTGAAATTCCCGTGTCGTAGAATTCCGCCGCCTGTGACGCCAGCCAGTCAGTCACGCCCGCGCGGAGATCTGCGTCGTCAATCGAAGCGCTGTGTTGCAAGCCAAGTCTTCATCTTCGGGAATAAGTGGAAATCACTAGGTGCCAGGTCCGGACTGTAGGGTGGATGAGGGAAAATCTCCCACTTGAAGGCCGTCAAGACGTCTTTTGTTCGATTTGCCGTGTGAGGGCGGGCATTGTCGTGCAAAAACAACACTTTTGCACTCAGTTTTCCTCTCCGCTTGTTCTGGATAGCTCGTCTTAAGTTTCGTAATGTTTGGCAATACCTTTCTGAGTTTATGGTTGCTCCACGTTCTAGGAAGTCAACCAGAAGAACACCTTTCCTGTCCCTCACGGGCGTGACTGACTGGCTGGCGTCACAGGCGGCGGAATTCTACGACACGGGAATTTCAAAGCTAGTTCACCGATATGACAAATGTCTAAATTTGTTTGGCGATTATGTCGAAAAACAGTATTTTAGTTCTTTGAGTGCGCTATTGAAGAAAATTGATAGCTACTTTTATAAAACCAAATTTTAACCAAAATTGAACGTGTCTTTTATTTTCAAAGATCTTTAACTAATTTATTAAAATAATTTAGATATCAAATAAAATGCTATAAAAATAGAAGTGAAACATTTTCATATTCATTTCTAAAAACAAAACGGAAACTATAAAAAACCGATTTTTAGGTTTTGATGGTTCTAAAAATGTTTTCACGTATTCTTCGTTCAAACAAGTGATTTTCACGAATAATTATTGAATTCACCGTTTCAGTTTCAGTTGAAATTCACCATTTGAATTTGACAAAATTTTAATAGTCACTGACATATATTTTTTTAATATCATAAATTTCTATATTTATGTTGAAATTTTAGTTTAACATTTGAAACACATTCATGAATTTTTTTAAAAAGTATAGTAAGTTAGTTATTTAAAGTACTCTACATTTTATAATGTTCCAACATTAGTATGTACCTTTCTAAAGAGCTGCCATTAATTGCAAATGCAATGGTTCGGTGATAAAAACCATTTGCACACCAGTCAGTGCAGCTGTAATGGCGGTTCAGGAAGTACTATCGTGTACTGCTGTCGCAATTAATATTTAATTGAATTCTTCGCATTTGGAAACAGAGACCGGTCTTGTAACACAAGTCCCCCATTCTTCTGTTGGCGATACGGGAACAGTAGCTGTCGTTGTTACGTCATCATGCTCGGAGACTTGTCCGCAACAGAAACAGTAACAACGAACGCTTCTGTTACAAATCTTAGTCCACTTCCGCAAACGTTATGCAAGGCGTTGGCCTCCGGGGTTAAGTGGGCTGTGCATTCTTTCTGGTTTTGGAGTAACGTAAAGCGTCAATTCTTGTTTTTAAGCGAACTTTAAAGCCAAAATAGTAAGTATACATTGCACGTTCGAGAAGAAATAGGAAAACACAGCGTACGGAAATAAACCTCTTTTTCCTTCAATCTGCAACATCTTCAGCATCAACGGGCCGTGTACTGCTTCTTGTACAGCTGTCATTTTCTTTTTGAACACTACGTCTCCCCATCATTTCATTTTCCGACTTCTTTGTGCCAGGATTAATCTTCTTGTGTCCTTTTTATCTACATTTTCGCAGTTTTTCTACCTTCTTTTAAGTGAATAATACTTGTGACCTCCCAAACATTTAGGCAGGATACGACCTCTTCCATCATGTGTTCAAGATGGTGGTTAACAAAACGATCTGCAACCTGAGAATAATATAAGCCTATCTTCAAAATCAATATCTTTATAAAGCACTCGTAATTCATTTTAGACTGACTGCATATAACTCGTAGAATTAAACAGCCATTATAAATTTTTTTAATATTTTAAGATTACTTTTTCTGCGTTGTGTGTGTGTGTGTGTGTGTGTGTGTGTGTGTGTCATGTCGGTAGTAGTTTGCCTCGTTATTCGTTCAACTATGCGAACACTTCAGGGCGATTTCATTTTTCAAGCGTAACCGCGCCAATATTTTGGCGTTTTACACCAGTGCAAATAAATGTTTATGGAATTGTAATCAATTAGTAAGACAGCTAGCGCCTCCTGCAGCCGCCATTCCAGATCGGCGCCGGACACCTCACACCTGTTAAACCAGCAAAATTATTGAACACACTCTACGTCAACTGTTGCTTTGTAATTCCAAAATGAAAGTGGAAAACATCGTCAATATTTTTTAATATTTATGGTTTTGTGTTGCATAAAACGGGACGCTTCAGTGAAAAGAACAAAAAGGTGGGAAGTCGTGGTATAATTTTTGTTCTCAATAGCTTGTACTTAAGGAGAAAGTCAACAACTACAGTTCGATCTGTAAGAAATAAAAGATTTAAACAGTAAATCCTGCACCGATACGCCAGGACGTATCACCGGATCTAAACTACCGCGTTACCTCTTACAGAACACAAGACTGCTTTACACTTTCTTGCGCCAATCTACTTGCCCACCGCGCGTGCAATGCAACATCTCTGGTTCATCTAGCTCAGTTAGTTCTGCGTTGTTGTTTATTTAGGTGAACACTTAAATAAAACCGATTATCAATAAATGGTGCACAAACACTTTACAAAATTTAATTACGTTATTTAAATATTGCTAAAAAGTAACCAAAACAAAACATAGGCCAATGGGTCGTTTTACCTCTCCGAAAATTCTCATTTAATGTTTTTACATTACGCCAGTTAGACAAGGGAATCGACTTAACGCGTGGGAAAGCCAACTAAACTATTTTGCACAAGGTTACAATTGTAGCAAACTGAAAGAAATTGTATTCCTGGTCGACAGCTATCGATTAAATACCAAATCAAACCTCCAAGTCAATCGATTTGTTCCAGTACTTATAATTACTGTAATTTTAAACCGGGTACACTTAAAATAAATCTTGAAATATAAACATTAAGGAAAACATGGCTAGCCCATTTTAAGCAATAAATCAAATTTAAGACTCGTATCAGTACAATGCATAGTACAGTTCTGTCCCAATGGACGATTTTATTTGTTAATACTTAGCACGTTAATCTGCTAATACGCAAAGTCGCAGTTTAAGATAAACCAAACAAAACCAAAATTGCATTTTTTTTATAATCTACACAAATTTTAATAACTTAGTAAGAAAGCAGTACAGAAATACGTAACAATTTATTGAAATATTACCAAAATACTGAGTAGTGCTGGAATGTTTTAATTCACAATTAATTGTTTTTAGAGAATTGTATTAATATTTGGAAATGAGCACAAAGTATCCATCCACATGATGACATTTTATTATAATTTTATTCAAGACTTGTCATACAAAAGTACTTTGGTAACAGCTTGGACAAGTTCGTTACCCAGCAAAAACTGTTCAACCATTACAAAACGGTGTTCATTCAAAGTTTAAAAAAATATAAATTTTTCACCTTACTTTTTTTTTGATACCTTATTTCACCGTTAAATATTTGCGAATTAAAATGTTTATTTATGAGATGTTATTAATTTTTTATTGCGTCACGAGACAGCTGCGTGTTGCGGTTATTTTACTTTTCAAAATGGCTGACAAGAGATACTTCGATGTTTTATAATTAAGAAAGCGTTTACAGAAGCCGTAAAACGACAAACAAAACTGAGACCAGTAATTTCAGAACGGCATGCAAAGGCGTACCAACAGGTAGGGTACAGATTGATTTTAACAAAAAGCCGAGGACTAGAGGCATAAAATAGCGTGTAACAAGTAAATTGGCGAAAACACGAGATATATCTTGCAAACACGATATCTTTGTGGCTTCCCATGGACCCGCAGAGCCTAATTATCTGAATACAACTGGACTAATTATTTAAGTGAGAAAGTTAAGGCTTTAACGTATTTTGTTCAGTAGAAGAATGGTTTACTCGTGGGGTAAAACATTCTCTCAGAAATAATACTTATATAGCACAGTAAAATAGTCTTGATTTGGTAAATAGTAATTATTAAGGCGTAATTAGTAGAGTTAGTGAAAATTTGTGTATCTAAATTTTATTTCATCACAGAGTTTGAGCGAAATTCTAATCTGATGAGTAAACCGGTGATTATTAGGGAAAACTCGCTCACTCTGCAATGAACATAACAGAGAAATTAGCAAATCAAAGAAATAGTTTGTCCATAAAAGCTTTTCTTGCAGATACTCAATTTATCTTCACCAACCGCAGCATCACTGTGTTTCTGATTGCTTCCCACTGTTACATGTTTATTCAGCTACCATAAATTCTATCTGTATGACTTTTAGAGGTTATGAAACAAAGATTTGGTAAAATTGAGCAAGTACTTGTGGCAAGGTGCTTGCCAAATATTCAACATCTCCAAGCGCGAATATGTCCTCAATTTGATACAAATAGAAACAGCCGTAGGTCTACTTGCTTCGCAATAATCAATCAGAAAGACGATATACCGGCCAACCAGATAACGCTCATCGCCAAGTCGACCTATCCGTATCAATCAGTTAGTTTCTTCCCTTTTATGAATTAATGTACAAGTATCCGATTGTCACTGAAATAATGTGGTAAACAACAAATATGATGCGATTGTAAAAACACTTCCGGATAGTTAACCGGATTCAAATTTAACGGAAATAAAAAAAGCTACTGAAAATGTAAATAACAGTAGCAGGCAACTGTCTCGTTGACATGATGGAAGCAAATTTCCAAAAGTAATTTCGAATCTTAACTTCTTGTTCAAACTGACTGTTTCCACCATTATAAACTTAATTAAAATCTGCAAGAATTTTACACTATCTAATTGCATGGAAAATACGAAAATGACCGCTGACCGCCGTCAAGTTAAATTTCTTAATTTCACCGGATTTTGACATACAATGTTTTAGACGATCAAGATAATTTGTTTAATTTTTAACTAATTTATTTCAAAACAATTTCAAGTAAAAATAAGGTTATCCTTCTTTAAAATTCACGAAAGTCAAACCAGTTGTTATAAACATAACTGACTGTTTTCACTAATCAGCTGATAATTTCTCATCACCATACAAGCTTTCTCTTTATTGTTTTCAATAATCATCTGATAATCGTTCATTAACAACAGCCGTTTATCACTGATAGCTTTTCATCACCGGACAGCTGTTTACTGTTTTTACTAATTACATAGCCTATAATGTATCAACACCAAACAGATGTTCCTTAATTGTTTTCACTAATCATTTGATAATCATTCATTAACAACAGCTGTTTATCACTGATAGCTTTTCATCACCGGACAGCTGTTTACTGTTTTTACTAATTACATAGCCTATAATGTATCAACACCAAACAGATGTTCCTTAATTGTTTTCACTAATCATTTGATAATCGTTCATTAACAACAGCCGTTTATCACTGATAGCTTTTCATCACCGGACAGCTGTTTACTGTTTTTACTAATTACATAGCCTATAATGTATCAACACCAAACAGATGTTCCTTAATTGTTTTCACTAATCATTTGATAATCATTCATTAACAACAGCTGTTTATCACTGATAGCTTTTCATCACCGGACAGCTGTTTACTGTTTTTACTAATTACATAGCCTATAATGTATCAACACCAAACAGATGTTCCTTAATTGTTTTCACTAATCATTTGATAATCATTCATTAACAACAGCTGTTTATCACTGATAGCTTTTCATCACCGGACAACTGTTTACTGTTTTTACTAATTACATAGCCTATAATGTATCAACACCAAACAACTGTTCCTTCATTGTTTTCACTAATCATCTGATAATTGTTCATTAATAACGAGTTTTTCACTTTTGTTGACACCGAACAACTGTTAACTGTTTTAACTAATTACATAATCTATAATGTATCAACACCAAACAGCTGTTCCTTCACTGTTTTCACTAATCATCTGATAATTGTTGATTAATAACGAATTTTTCACTTTTGTTGAGCACCGAACAACTGTTTACTGTTCTTACTAATTACATAACCTGTAATGTATCAACACCAAACAGCTGTTCCTTCATTGTTTTCACTAATCTGTTGTTAATGTCTGATGATAGAACAGATGTTTATGTAATTGTTTTCACTAATAAGCTGATCATTTTTCATACCCAAACATTTTAGTTCCTTTATTATACCAACTTTAAGGTTATGTTTACTATAACTGAATAAATATGAGCAGGAAACAAGATAAGAACGGTCCAAGAACAACAGTATTTGTTCGCTACCGTCCACCGTTGCCGCATTAAAGGTCAGCGTAGCGCCGCGCATTTATTACCGGTTACGTTAGCAGCGCCAATTAGAACGCGCCAAACTGCCATACGTCTCCATACGGCCACGCATTCCGTACGACTACGTGAAAAATGTGAGAACTCGGTTCTAAACGGTGGAGTAGCCGCGCGGGTTACATTATTCATATAACCGGCGGCGGGTTCGATGCCGTCTGAGAGAATTTATTCGGTTTTCAAGTGAAAGTGCGCATAACCTGTTTCAACACACGCACCGCTATTGTACCTAGTTTGCCTTATATATTAAATGGTGTAAAAACATTGCACAAACTTTCTCGTATTTAAACTGAATTTCTGGAAAGCTTTTGAAATTAACTATCAAAAGAAAACGAATTTTTCCATAAAATGTTCAGTTCAAAAACAGCAATCAACAAAAAACTCTAAAAATGGGCCCAATTTTTCAATCGGTCAAATTGTGAACAAGAATTTAAAAAACACATTATGATGTTATTAAAAGCAAATCTGACAACAACTGATATTTTGTTTTACAGATATTTCCCGAATCGGAGCCCTACACAGTTTTATTTAGATACTTGACGGATACTTAATATTTTTACAAAATTTAATCAAAATCATTCAAGCTGATTTAAAAAAAAATGCTGTATTTGTTAATTCTAAAAGGTTTTTTTTGATCAAACAAGAATTTAAACGATTTTTTTAACAAACTGCACCCAAATTTTAAGATATTTCACCTTAATGACAAATTAAGTAGAAAATGTCATTTTTTTTTTTAGTCCCAGCAATGTACAGACACACAACAGCACAAACACGCTTCCAAGTAGAAACTCACTATTGCTTTTTTATTATACCTTTTAAATAAAAGATACAGGGCAATGGCAAGGCTTTCACCAACGCCTGAAGGAAAGCAGCCTTTCCAAAAACAATTCAATCTGAAACAATGAAACTGTCTTCTGTTACGTAGCCTCGACGCGGGACTGCATTTTTGTGGTTTTAATGAAACCGGTTCCTGGATATTACAAAATTGCGAAAATCTTGAAACGAGTTGGGAGCGTTTTGAATGTCGTGAGCGCACAATTACAGACACGCATGTTGAATGTTTCGACACGGATATCACGCCGTTAGGGCTTACTACGTTCGTTAGATCAATTACTCATTCTGTAATACACGTCTCAATTTGCCCGACTGGCAGGGTGTTCGTTGTAATAGGTTCAAATTGGATAAAGTGCAGGTTTCATTAGCTACAAACAGAAGTCGGAAAAAATTAAATTTTTCATGTATCGGCAAATTACATTATTAGAACCCAACAACTCAGGTTTATACAGATTTTTAGCGTATGGAAAGTAAGATATTATTAGAGCAACCATATTGGTAGATCCGATTATATATATATATATATATATATATATATATATATATATATATATATATATATATATATATATATATATATAGCTAGTATTACCCGTTGCGGCTTTGCCTGCAATTATAATGTAGGCTATAAAATTTATAGTCGATTTTCAAAATCAGAATAGATCATTTCATTTTAATATATTTCTATATACAATATTATACGATTTATGGTTTTCGGCCAAGAAATATACATTTTTGCTACTCGATACTCTAAAACAGGGTCCTGTCATATTTTAATAAAATACAGTATTATTAAAAAATCACTATTATTCAATTAAACTGGAATGTGTTTATCTCAGGTACCTAAATCGTGTTCATACCAAATTTAATCTCAATTGGTCCAGTAGTTAAAGTGTGATTGAATAACAAACAAATAAACAAAAACAAACTTTCAGAAATATAATATGATTACCTGTTAACCGTCACGGCTTTTCCCGCAATCGTAATATACATTAAAGATCACGCATCACCGTGTTAGGACCAACAACCGTGTCAGTTAGGTTATGGTGTATTTCTTTTTTAAAATAAATGTTTTTTTAACGCACCACCGTGTTAGTTAAGTTATGGAGTACTTTTTAAAAAAAATTAAGGCTCTTTTCCTGCATCACCGTATTAGGCCCAACAACCGTGTCAGTTAGGTTCTGGAGTACTATTTTTTAAAAAATAAATAAAGGTGTTTTTTAATGCATCACCGCGTTAGGCTTAACAACCATGTTAGTTAACTTATGCAGTATTCTTTAAAAAAAATATAAAGATTTTTCACGCATCACCATGGCCTAACAAACGTGTCAGTTAAGGTTTGGAGTACTCTTTAAAAAAAAATAACGGTTTTTTTTCCCGCATCACCATGTTACACTTAACAACCGTGTCAGTTAAGGTTTGAAGTACTCTTTAAAAAAAATAACTGTTTTTTCACACATCGCCATAATAGGCCCAACAACCATGTCAGTTAGGATATGTGGTATTCTTTAAAAAAATATAAAGGTTTTTTTACGCACCACCGTGTCAGTTAGGATATGTAGCCTAGTAGTCTTTAAAAAAATATAAAGGTTTTTTGACGCATCACCTTGTTAGGCCTAACAACCGTGTCAGTTAGTATATGTAGAATTCTTAAAAAAAATATAAAGGTTTTTTCACACATCATCGTGTAGGCCCAACAACCGTGTCAGGATATGTCGTATTCTTTAAAAAAATATAAAGGTTTTTTCACGCATCACTGTGTTAGACCTAACAACCGTGTTAGTTAAGTTACTCTTTAAGAAAAATAAAACGGTTTTTTTCATGCATCACCTTATTAGACCCAACAACCGTGTCAGTTAGGTTATAAGTACTATTTAAAAAAAAATTAATAAAGGTTTTTTTAATGGATCACCGTGTTAGGCGTAACAACCATGTTAGTTAGCTAATGGAGTATTCTTTTAAAAAACTATATAAAGTATTTTTCACGCATTACCATGATAGACCTAACAACCGTGTCAGTTAAGGTTTTCAGTACTATTTAAAAAAAATAAAGGTTTTTTTCACACATTACCGTGATAGGCCCAACAAACGTGTCAGTTAGGACATGTAGTATTCTTTAAAAAAAATATAAAGGTTTTTCACGCATCACCGTGTTAGGCCTAACTGCCGTATCAATTAGGTTATATAATATTCTTTAAAAAGTAAAGGTTTTTTTCACACATCACCGTGATAGGCCTAACAATCTTATCAGTTAGGATATGTAGTATTCTTTAAAAAAATATAAAGGTTTTTCACACATCACCGTGATAGGCTCAACATCCGTATCAGTTATGTTATGTAGTATTCTTTAAAACATTATACAGGTTTTTTCACGCATCACCGTGTTAGGCCTAACAACCATGTCAGTTAGGATATGTAGTATTCTTAAAAAAAATGTAAAGGTTTTTCACGCATCACCGTTTTAGGCCTAAAAACCGTGTCAGGATATATAGTAGGCTATTTTTAAAAACAATATAAAGGTTTTTTCATGAATCACTTTGTTAGGCCTAACAACCGTGTCAGTTTGGTTATGCAAAATTCTTTTAAAAAATTGGTTTTTTATCACCCAAAACCCGTGTTAGTCGTATTTTTATTGTTTTACCGATTTACAACACGTTACTGATTTTCGCCTGGTACCAATTTTGAGGTTATGTTGGTCACTTTTATTTTAGATTTTATCGTACTTCTCGTTCTTTCATATTTTGGATTCTTGCTCTTGGGCACATAATAAAGCATTTTAGTAACAAAAATATCGAAACATATAGGTTATGCTACACTGCATATTTACTATATTTCATGTAATGTAATTACACAAATATATATACTACCTTACAATTGGCACTCTGTGTAGGGATTTTTACATTTAATATTGAAAATTTAACACAAAGTAACAAATTAAAGTCAGTTTTGAAAAAATTTCAACTAAAATATGAAAATGTTACATTAAAAACTATAATTTTGCAATAAATAAAACACAGATTAAGATTATTAAAATAGGATTGAATCTATGTTCATCTCAGGTAACTAAATCACATGTCCAGTAAATAACTACAATTAACACATGACACAAAACTAAAAACTGATAATTATTTTGGGCTGGGTAAGTAGTATAATGACGTTTTGAAAAACGGGAATAGGCCTATATGTATCTCTGATACTTAAACCATATTCGTACCAAAGTTCATCTCAATTGGTCAAGTGGTTAAAGCGTGATTGAATAACAAACAAACAAACAAACAAACAAACAAACAAACAAACACACAAACACACAAACTTTCAGAAATATAATATGAATTAGATATATATATCCCTGTGGAGGATAATACTGTATTTTTAACTTTTCAAAATGTGTTTTACACGTTAGGCGTTAGTTTTATTGTTCCATATAGACCTTACTATGATGGTTGCTCTAAAACCTCAGTTTTCAATTTAAATTCGCTAAATAAAACAGCCAACATCAAGTAACAGATGCATGTTTTTGTCATGAAGGTACCTACGAGTATAAATACCCAACAAGTTGCATTAAACAGCTTATAAATTTTCATTAATGAATTAACAACATCGTGTACGTTTTTTCGAATAAATTTAATCTGACTTCATGCAGTAATTCTATTTTTAGTTTGACTTTTTATTTTTAAGTTTTTGTTAGGATACCTACAGATAACGATTGTTATTTCATTTACAAAAAACTACACGAGGCAAATTTTTTGTTGTTGGCATTGTTGCAATCGTAGTGGAAAATTTAGTGTAGATTTTCACACTACACAATCGTGGTACGATCCGGTGTCGGGAACTACGAAATGAACGCTAATCATATTTTAAAGGCTCGTTAACAATTTTTAGCCCCCGCTGGGGGTGCAGACTAGCTGCACTTATTGAGAGGGTTTAGACGTCCCTCACGGTACCCGAATCTAACACACACTTACACTTACAACTTTAACACTTTACACTCACGCTTACATTTAGGGAGGCGATAACAGCCTCAAAGTGCTATTCGCCTTAAAATACAAAAAAAAAACAATTTTTAGCAGTTAAATTGATTTTGAAAAATAGCTTTGACCAGAAAATTCCTTTCGAAACAATGGTCATTAAAAATTCTAAAATCTTCGTATCAGGGCTTGGCATTTTCATACGCTATAAATCATCCCATAGTCTGCATTAGCCCACGTGTGCACAATAGTCGGACGTTAAACACACACAATAAAAAAAATTAGTGACTAAAATGTAATATCAAAATTTAGGAAACTAATGTAGATTTTTAAAATTGGTTTAGATTACATTTTATTTTTGTATTTCTGTTGTAAACACAAAAATATTCTTTTACTGATTAATTTTGTTAATTCCTTTCTACCGAGAAACATCTGGGAACGAATATTACTAGTTTGCATTTTACCCATCAGGTAAAAATATATTTATCTGGCCAACATACGAGTAGACTGAAAATACAAAATTCATGCATAACGAGCAAACGTAAACTTAACAGATAGTTCACAAACCTACGATAGTTCACGAAGATAATTGAAAGAATAACAGTGTCTTTTCCAAAGAGAATTTATAAGTTAAAAACAGACAAAATAATTTCGTTCCACCTTAAATGTTAAGTAAATCGTTGCAAAGTTTATTCTTCAAAGAGGCCACTAGTTTAACTGCACTAGCCTGACGGATTTACATTAATATGTATATATACTCTAGAATGTAATTATTTAAATTGCAATATAAATAACGCTAATCCTGTTGTAAACCTTTAGCCTATTTTATTACATATATAATTTAAATGCTGACTGACCACGCGGCACAAATAATAAGGCGCTACTACCGCAATGTATAGGCTACCTTAAAAGCAATCTTTGTGGAATGAAAACAGTCCCAAACATGTAAAACTGGTTTGCTTTATGTAGCACTTACTTCCATATAAGTTTGACTCCGCGAACCCACATTCCTTAGCGTGAGGTAATGGGTGCAAGATTTTAATTAAGGATATGGGCCAGACTTTAGGTTTGATTGATACAGCCTGTAATAACATTAGTAAAATTATACTTCCTGAAATACTCTCAAAGTGGTGGTGGAACGGGCCGGTATTTATTGCTGTTTTGAACGACAACGATATTTCGATCCAAGTAAATAGTAGCTACTGTTACACAAATAAGAACGTAAGTGATCCGTATGCTCCACAGATTTTCACTTTGATAATTTACGCGAACAGGATTAGTTTTTGTCCCCTCTTCTGGAGTAGCCTATTCTCAAACCTAACATTTTTTTTTATTACAAACTGCAACTATAATTTGTGTCCTAAAATTGAGCAAAATGTGATGAACTTATTTTGAGATATTGGACCGATTTTTTCAGTTTTTAATTCTCAGATGAAATTTTTTTAGGATACGAATCGGCAAAATTCGATCAAAATAATTAGTGTAAAATTTGGGGAAATCCAAAATTTAAGTCTTTTTTACAAACAAAATATTAAAAAAATTGTTTTAAATTAAAAAGTGATCTCCAAATGAGGACAAACGAGATTTTGCATATTAAATTTCATCAAAATTGATCAATTAGTTTAGTTTCCAGTAGTGTGTTTGGACACGCATTCAAGTAAAAACAATGTTTTTGGATTAGCCTAAGTAAACCTGTAAAAAGCAAAGATCCGCCCTCCCATTCTCTTTAACCAAACCCTCAATTCTTTCTTTCGTGAGAACGTGTGACAGTAAACATAATGTTTTAAAGCCTGTTTTTCATTTTTTGTGCTCTTTTTATGCCTACAGTGGTCAATAATGCGCTTTTACCATGAAGTTATGAAATACAGTAAACAAGCACCCTCATGCTGTTACACATTACTTTCTTCACCAACTGTGTCTGTTACTGTGTATGAACTCAACAGATACATTTTTTACATTAAAGTAGGCCTTTCACTGAGCTTGGTAAGCTTATTAAAAAACCGATACTTTTGTTTTTAGATCACCAAACAACAGAAAGTGATTTTTCCTGCATGCTTCTTTTCACTGCTGGAGATTAAACTAATTGGCTGAGAACAACACTGAATATAAACGTGAATTATAACCCTTATGAGAGGGGGCGCTCGCTACTGGTGGCATCTTGCGGCAGTGTGTTCAACTATTTTCTCAAAAGTCTTCCCCACTTGTCTTGCAGCTTATAGCGACAGATAAACCAATTATTTGGACTTTTAGTCGCTAATATCGAGCATGGTGGCGGCAATTCTAGTCCATTTATATTCAATGATTTCGACGAAAATTTAGCTTGTGCCTACCAATACGAATCTTTTTTTCAAGTTCGTATTTCAACTCTTTGGTGCTTGTCAGTTTTCAAAAACGAATCTGTCATACTAATTTATATACCCAAACATAGCGTCTGATTCACATTATCTTAAATAATTTGGTTCAGAAGCTAACAATACAAAAACTGAAAAATTGCATAAAATTATTAATGACATTTTGCTGAAATTGCTGGTCTTACGATAAGATTCATACCTTTAGCAGTGAACCAAATTTATAAAAAATGCGGGTAAATCAGGAAAAAATAAAAACTCTGACTATGGTCACGATTATTTGGATTTCTTATCGGTTTACTATGTTTTAGCAAAACCATTAGTCTAGATTTTGAAGAAACGTTTATTTTTAGTTGTTTGTCGTCGTTGAGACGAGAAAGTTTAAGAATGAAAAATTAAAAAAATAAGTTCTCTAGCTACATGCCATATTTCATTAAAATTAATTAAGTTGTTTAATCTCACATCATAAAAATGTCAGACATGCAAGTAAAAACCATATTTTTTTGTTTCAAAGATCTAGAAACGGAAATATCCATCAAACGTATACTTCGTATAGTGAATAAAATACTGTTAAACGATAAAACCAGCTTCGAATATGATTAGGCTAACTGTATACCTAGCTCGCACTACATTCAAGTACTGACACAACTTTCTATAACTGAATACATACAACACCTGCAGGCGACAAATATTTATTGTTGTTGAATTTCATGAGCAAACATAAAAAGAAACCGCAAGTACGGGTAAACCATTAGAACGGTTTTGGACCATTAAACTCGCAATGGTGGTGCCTCAGGTAACACCGAAATATCAACGCGTAAATCAGTTTCTTTTATAACTTGTACAGCTTCGCGGGGTAACTGACACCAATGATTAGACAATTTTTATCGAAAAATGATTGGTTTAGTAGTCATAGTAGTAAGACCCAGACTAAGAATTCAGAAATATAGGCCTACACTGACCTAGTAAAGGTTTGGGGGAGAGCAGTTGAAAAATTATATATGCTTAACGTATTTCGCTCTAGCCCAGTGGTCGGCCTCTTCCACGAAATCTTTAGTGCAGGCACGGAATATTATTTATTAACTTGTCTTGTAAGAGATGTGTAAACTTTCTGAAACGCAAGCCTACAGAATTATTTTTCGATGTTAGAAGAAGTAATTTTATTCGAAAACAAATTGTTGCCTTTTGCCGAAGATTTTGAAAGAGAAACTATAATACACTTCCATGCCTATTGAAATATTGTCGATAAAATAAGTCCAATATTAGACATTTGCTATTTCAGACAACACTGTTAAATACGAAGGAAGCTTTTCTCACCAGGTTTAAAGACTTTAAAAAAAGCAACGCGACGTTAGTTTTGAATGCCACGGCAACAGAAATAAAGTTTTCGCACTTTAATAATGATAGTGGTAACACTGAAATGCAGTTGCTAGATTTAAAAAATTAAGAATTGTGGAGCTCAAAATTCGAGCATCTTTATACAGGTTTAGAGACAACAACATATAAATCTGATACCCTTACTTTTTAAGGAAATGCAAGGCCATTGTTCATATTAGTGGAGTATTTGTAGTTGTTTTTAAAGGAAACCTTTTACATTATTTAACTTGTTATATTTTTAAATAAATATTATCTTTATATTAAGTATGGTACCAAGTTTTATTTAATGTATCGTTTGTTAAACTATAACATATTTAGCAAAGGCAAGCTCAAGAGTGTACTTTTAATTCTAATTATTTCTATAAAAATGTCTCTACCAAAGCAAAGCTTAAGTTTAAAAAAATGGCTCTTTGAATAAACTTCAATTTTCTATTTTTTTATATTTGGCTCTTTTGGATGGCAAATTTGCCGACCACTGCTTAGCCCAATTTATTTGGTTAGGTTTTACTCAAAGTGGGCACAAAAATAGCTTTTAGAAATAACTTGGACAAGTTCTTTTTTTTGTTACTTTAAGGCGAAAAGCACATTGAGGATATTATCGCCTCCCTAAATGTAAGTGTGAGTGTAAAGTGTTCAAGTTGTAAGTGTAGTGTTTTAAGTGTGTGTGTGTGTGTGTGTGTGTGTGTGTGTGTGTGTGTGTGTGTGTGTGTGTGTGTGTGTGTGTGTGTGTGTGTGTGTGTGTGTGTGTGTGTGTGTGTGTGTGTGTGTGTGTGTGTGTGTGTGTGTGTGTGTGTGTGTGTGTGTGTGTGTGTGTGTGTGTGTGTGTGTGTGTGTGTGTTAGACTCGGGTACCGCGAGGGACGTCTAAATCCTCTCAAAGTCTGTACCCCCCCCCTGCGGGGAGGACAAGTTCTTTACAAAGTAATATCCGAATAATGGATTCAAAATAGCAGTTACTCAAAACTAGTAATTTTTTTTCTTAAACTGTTGAAAATATGATGTCACCATCGTAATCAGTATTAAAATCTGTGTAATTAACATTTTAAAACTTCATTAAAAACGGACTTGAGGGTGATTGTGGTTTATTTTTGTTGTAAAATTAAGAAATATACTACTACGTGATGCTAATACATTTTAGAAATTCGCTTCTATTAATTGTATAAGCGAGACAGTTGCGTGCAACATTTATATACCAAATTTTGATTTATTTATAAAAACAACATTATTTTTTTAATTAGCATAATTAATTTATTATTATTTCTTTTAGAAATTGTGAAAACGAACGAGGCAGATAAGTTTTTAATAGCCGCCATTTTGAAACAGCTAAACTATTACCAGAACCAGTTTGTTTGATAAATTTGATCTTGGTACTGTGTATCCCCCACCTCACCTTTAAAAACGTATGTGATCAATCAATCGTACAACGTACTGCAAATACGATAACAGTATGATAATGATCGATTAGTTATAACACGGGCACTGAATGTAAACTTACTAGAATGATAACCCTTATGAGAGATATGTGAGCGCTATCTGCTAATGGCATCTACTGCAGTTAAACACATGATTGTACTGCCTATTTTCTCAAACGTCTGTAATCCTGTTCTTGCAGCTTGCAGCGTTCGTAGCGACAGAGAGCTCAATTACTTAGAATTTAACCGATAACTTCGAGCACGCTTTTTATAATACTGTACTTCTAACACGAGATACGCACGGTCGTAGAGTTGTTGGCAGATGAGCAAACGGGAAACAGATTTGGACCCACAGATGCCTAGACGGGTTACGCCATCGAAGATTTGCAGGAGGGAAGAAATTTTCACTTATGATTTTAAAAGAAAAACATTTCGAGTGGATAAATAAAGTTTAGGGGGGAATTCACGCTTTGAGGGGATGGCACCTTTGCACGGACCTAAAAATATCATGCAATTTCCCCAAAACATAAAACTTAATCCCGTAATTATTTTGATTTTTTTTAGACTTTAAAAATGATTACAAAGCTTACGTTACACTATTTATAGAAAATGAGAAAGCAATATATTAGATTATTCTAATTACTTATCATAACTGTAACGAAAGCATTTCAATCTACGAGTATTAAAATATTTGTCAAAATAAAAACAGTAATTACATTTTATTTTGTTACTACAATGATAGTGTTTATAGTTGTAACAGATGCTGATACCATATCAGATTTTGGACAGTGTCTGATGGAAGTACCACTGTCCCTACATACCTGAATTACAGGCGTCGGGTATGCAAATTATCGATACGTACGACGTATTGCCTACCAGCGCCTTGCTGATATTGTGCCCAAATACAGTAAAATGGTGTCAACTTTCACTTACCAGCGATGAGGCAACTGAAGAACAAGTGGTAAGATGATTAATGATCACTTTGTCATCGAGAATTTGTTACAAGCTACCGGCTGCTTGTTACCTTTTACGTAACTAAAGATTTGTACGAGAATCATTCATAGATTAAAAACTCATAGATAAGTTGTAACAGATGTGCGTGTAAGTAGACTGACCTTTAAGTAAGTAGTTACAACTTCGTAGCAGTACACTAATAACACAACTAAAACAAAATGTTTACTTTCTCACTATATGAAGCATAAAGAAAGTAAAGTGACTGTCAAAAATTCGATTTCGATGGATCAATATGATTTCAGAACCCCGAGTAATAACTGGTTTTAAAAGTTGGACGTTTGAAGGCTGCATGTTTGTGCTCATCACTGGAGACTAAACTGATAAAATAAGAAGTGTAGGTCAAGTTTGGTTTATCAATATCTCCAGACAATTTCCAATTTTAAAAAATCCTTTTTTTATGCACTCAAAATGGGCTCTCACGATGTTCATAAAAATCCTCTCAAATGTAGTAGGGCCTTGTAAGACCCTAACCCTAAAAAAACTATTCCTCTAAATCACCAAAAGAACAAAACAGAAAAATCTGTCTAATTTTTAAAAAATCAATCCATCAGAATTTGCTTAAGTTGTGTACGTAGATTTACAACTCGTTAGTATACTAAGTTTTAAACAGTCGTTAGTTTTTTCGATTTACAATCCATTTTTTTTTTAACGTCTGACTGTGCACACTTGGTGTAATGCAGACGATGGGATGATTTATAGCTTATGAAAATGCCAAGCCCTGGCCGAGAATCGAACCCGGGTCCTCGTGGTGAAAGCCCAGTATGCTATTAACTAGGCCACCGAGGCGGCTATTTACTATCCAACAGTAGGCCTAAATTTCTTCGTTTCTTAGCAAAACAAGAACCGATTCTGTGAACTTTAGTCTATTTCAATGAAAGTTGAGAGTTCTTGTCTAAATATTTCAATGAACGTAGGTGTTTACACCATTTATTATATAAAACAGTTCTTTGCTAAGTAGTTTGTAATTTTCTACAGTAGATTTCGAAAATAACATTCCCATTATAGGCTGTGTGATAATTATTTATGAATTTTTGCTTTTATAAATATAAAAAAATGTCCGTACCTTATTTTATTACTGTGCCTGAATATCTGTTTCGCTTTCATCATGCCAGTGAAGCTAGACTACTTTTATAAATTATGTTGTTTTTTTTTAACAAATCGAATTTACCTTCATACTCTACTTAAAGAAGAATGTTCTGCTGTAGAATTAATGAAAACATAAAATGTTCTACAGATAACTTTTTAACTTGACATTTTGTGTTGCAATTTAAAACAATGTTCCATTGAGGTATAATGTATGTTTTATCTAATGCAATTTCGCACAAACTGTTAATTGATTACAACTCAGCTGAATCGAACCAATTAACGAATGTGTGTTTATCTCTTCGGCATTTTTACTATTCATAAAGTTTTAATACAGGATGACATCACATAATGTTGTCATTTCCAGACAAAAGATGCTTTTCATTTCTTATCACTAAGTCATTCTGACGTGTCATCAATCATGTGTTGTAAGATTAAAGGACCTTTGGTGAGACATCGGCAGTAAAGACTGTAATGTAAGAATCGATAATCTGCACAAATCCTATATGAAATGAAGATTGGTGTACGAGACGAAGGAATAGAAAGTTTAGAAAGTTGACAGAAGTACAGTAATAATGGAAGCAGATATATTAAACATTTAACTTAGACCAATTTTAAAATTAAAAATTTCGTTAAAGAAAGTATAGTGATCTTGGGATCTGACTGTGAAACAGTTTCCAGGTAACTTGATTAAAAACAAATGATATACAAAAACAAATTTAAGTCAATTCCTACTTAGGTCATGCGCTTCCATCACGTCAGCGAAATAGATGCGTGCTGCGATTCCTAAAACCAACATAGGATAGAACATAAGTGTTATTTAAACCAAATCCTATCGTATAGGCTATAGGCTGTACAAATATGCGATATTAATATTTGACAAAAAACTGTATTAACATCAAGTGTAATCTATTACACGTTTAAAAAAATATTTCAACTTATGGGGATGAATAGAAAGTATTTTATTAAATACTGAAAATTTGAACAATATATATAAATACATATAGGGAGAGTGTGAACTAATAGTAGGAATTGAAAGAAGTGATTTTTGTTAGACATTTGTCAGTTTCTATGCGTTTCTCCATACTGCATATTACAAATCCAATTGACCGATTTTAATTGTTTGGTAGTAAATCTAGTTTACTTATATATCGGATTTAGGTAATTAAAAAAATTCATTTTCAAACCTTTTTTGATGAAAAAACCCTTACAACTTAACAACAATAAATATTATATAAAAATTTGATTAAAACATATATTAATGTTAACGAGTAGACCGATAAAGACACAGTATTCCAAAAAATTACGTTTGTTTCAAATTATTTAAATCTAAATGAACCAAAATTTCAAACGCTTTAGTGATATTTCATTATCCACCGTTTGTGTCATGCAGAGATTGTTTTAAACCTTTTTTTTATTTACAGTTTGTGTATAAATCGGAAAGATATAATCTCTAAAAAAATATAAACAAACTTATGTAGCCTACTGGTATTAGTTGGATAAGTTGGCTATCTAGCAAAATCTGTTCAACCGTTTCAAAATGGTGGCCATTTGAAATCTTAAAAAAATCATATTTTACGTTATAAACTTTTTAAAAGTCAATATTTTATTACCTTTTTCGTATTTTTATTGTAAAATATAAAGATGTTCTTAGATCAATGACAATTCATGTTGTTAGTTTTTTGCGTCACATCAACTAAACAGTTGCGAGCAGTGAACACCGCTACTACACGACGTTTTATTCGTTGTCTCCTGAACTTGAACGTGTCTCCCAAGGAATGTATGGATCTATTATCGTCAAGGTCACAATACAGAAACGTTAAATTTCCACCAGGTGACTAATAAACTTTATTTAACGCGTTCTATTCTTGTTTCTTAATCTGTGTTGACTCATTTATCGATCTTTCGTTTCAAAATCTGTCTGAATGGTGAATTAACAGTGTCGAGTTACACCTAACAACTTAAACTGTTAACGCCGGGAAATCACAGCTCGTTTCTGAAAGTCAGCTGAAGGTTTCGGGAAACATTGTAATCACTCGAGCATTCAGTAAGCCTTCTGAAAGCCCTGTTATTATCGGCTAATAGCGAGGTATTAAATTGTGATGAATTCTGCCTTGGGAACTTAAGACGCAAACTTGTGACAAACAAATGTAGCCTAATGGAAGCAAGCAGCTGTCTTGCTGACGTCATAAGAAAAATTTACAATAATTAACTAAATTTTATGAAACAAATATTTCTATTGACGAAAATCAAACTTGGCACAAAATAGAAAGTTCGTTACACAACAAAATATGTTCATTCATTTCAAATAACGTCCATTCAGAACCATATTTTTTTCGTCTTATCCTTTCTTAAAAATTTGATTTAACTATCGATTTCAGATTTACAATTAACATTATTAACAGTTACATTGACTTAGCACACAATCGTTTACCTTTTTCCAAATGGCATTGATTTTTAAAAAAATCATAACTTTAGTCTAACACATTCTTGAATATCTGATTAGACCATCGAACCCTGCGTTAAAATTAATTAACATTTTTAATGGTTCTGAAATGCTAATTTAGATAGATTTTACCGCTGATTACGACGTTGAAATCAGAATTTCAAAAAACTGTAAAATAAAATCAATGTGTGATTTGATAGTAGACTATTTTTGAAAATTTACGACAACGAGACAATTGCGTGTCACGATTTTTAAATTTACTCAAAAAAACCGACCGAGATAATAAATCTAAATGTAAAACAGGCGACAATTACTAACAGCGTAAAACAGACTTTTATATTTTTCGTCGACAAACGTTACACTGTACTTTTTAATATCAACAAGAAATGTTTCTCTAAACAAAATATCGCATTCAGTCTGTACATAAAGCCAAGGCAGGAGTAGAAGTCCTGACTTCGCGATCCGTTACAATAGCATCAGACGGTTCAATTAGTGCGGTACCAGCTGAGAGCTCAGTGCTCAGCTCTAAATGTCAAAGCATTTATTGCGCAGTACTAGCGGGACAAAGTATTAATAATACATCTCTTCTTGAGGCAGGCTCCAGACTCTGGCAATTAAAATGTTTGAAGAGACGGTAAAATGACTTCTTGGATTTTGTTTACGCTTTAAGATATCCCCTCTAGAACGTTACCTTTCAGTTCTGAACTGACTAACTCTGCCATATAAAGAGAAACAAGAAGTGGTACTTAAAAGTATAACCACAGACAACTAAATATATACAGCAAGCTAAACGGTATTGGGGACTTGTGAACTGAGTATAGGTCAGATTTAGAGAAGGTCGTGCACTATTTGGGCTTCCATTCGTCCGGGGTTTTCCCGGACAGTCCGGGATTTTCACTCTCGTCCGGGAAAGGGTGCTGTCCTGTTTTAGAATAAGACTTTCACTGGTTTGATTTATTTTAAGAACTTGTGTCAACCAAGTGATTCAAAATTTGATAATTATTTGAGAATATAAAGCAAATACAGTTAAATCTACTTTAATCGAAAGATAACAAAAAGTTTTCATCTATTATATTTAATTCCGTAATCTAAGTAACGAGAAATAATATGTTTGGAAACGAGGTCAACGTGGTAGGGAAAACGGAGTCAGCTTAAAATCCGAACCAAGATAGAACCTGCGCGGAACGGAGCTAGTGATAGGAATATCGACTACTTTAAACAACCGACTAGTGACTAGTCGACTAGATTGAAACCGAAAAAACTAGTTGTAAAAACTTTTCGACTAGTTTTAATTCGTTGTCTAACTGACGGATCGAATATCCATACTCGGCAAAGCCAATTCCATTGAATAGATAAAGTAGTAGACTAGTCGGTGTTCACTTTTCCTGGAACACACGGAAATGTGGGCACAATTGTTGGAATTGATCTTAAAATAAGTCCAGCAGACGTATTATTCAATTATTTAGTATTCTGCAGTTTTTGATTGAGTAATGATTTTACTAAGAGATTAAAGTTTTCTTGTAATATAATGGCATGATTTCAGAGTGTATATAGATAGAGTTAAGCCACCTCGTGGATAGCGTACTAGGCTTTCACCCCGAAGACCCGGGTTCGATTCCCGGCGAGGGCTTGGCATTTTCATACGCTATAAATCATCCCATTGTCTGCATTAGCCTAAGTGTGCACAACAGTTGGCCGTTAAAATATATATATATATATATATATATATATATATATATATATATATATATATAGATAGAGTGTAAGTAAATAGAGTGTTGTAAATAAATAGTGTAAATAAGTTACTATTGTTATTTTCGTGGTCGTGGTGTAGAAATTTTTTTAATTTAATTGATTTATTTTAATCTAATAGTATTAAAATGTCTCCAAAAAGATCAATATTTTGGGAATATTTTGATGGAAGAGAAAAAGATAAAATTTTATGTAAATTATGTAAGAAGCGTCTGAAATGTTTAAATAATATTAGTAATATGCGGTTATATTTAAAAAGCAGACAACCTACTTTTTTATAATAGTTTTAGAACAGAGTCTACAAAAAAACAAGACCTTAACGCATCAGCTGAGTTGTCTTCTTGTCCTTCATCTGATCGCATTCTGATTAGAAATAACCGACTAATCGACTAGTCTAGCAGAATAACCGACTAGTCGACTACTTCAGGCACTAGTCGAATAAACGACTAGTTTACTAGTTGACTAGCCCATCATCACTAAGCCCAGCGACGCCGATTGACTCCACTAAGCTCCGTTACATTTTCACTGTCCGTACTTACATTAAAAACAATAGCTTAAGTTTTGAATGTGTAGTCGGCTCCGCTCGGCATTTGGTAACCTTTATTTAATGGTCTTAAGGTTCTATTAAAATCCTCACTAATAATGAGCCACCTGTTCACACAGAAGATAAAATATTTTCCCAGGTAATCGAACATCGTGCTTGCATCTTTTTCTTATTACGGATCACGTTTTTGCATTTCAACTTTTACGTTATAACGTTCTATATATCATTATAGTGCACAGAAAGTAAAAACACAGTCTCAATGATCACGATTTGTTTGACCTTGGACTTAATCATTGTTTACAAGGCTACTAAGTTATACCCTATTCTCGTTACGTGATAAGCTTATTATGCAAAGCTGTGAGATTAGGTTAGATTGCATGTTGGTATGTCATAAAACAAATCCGACTGTACAATGAAAAGCGAGAAACGTAGAAATGTGTTCCTTATTGCTTCGTTAAAAACACAGAACAAATAGATGCCAAAGGTTATTAGAAGCAAAGGTAATCGTAGATCTTAAACGTACAGTCAACTCTCAAAGTACATGGAACCAGGCTTTTGAAAAGTAAGTGGAAACGTTCAGTGAATGTTATTTCGTTATTAGTTTTTATTTGTTGTAGTGGCAACGAGTTTTTCATTACTGCCTAATTCCAAATATAAGAATTCAGTAGATGTTAAACTTGAACGTCTATACAGTTGTAATTATTTTTTCAACGCATTTACACGGTAAATTAAGCATCATTAGATCTGCCTGAAATACTTTTTGAGGGGTCGTTTAATACTAAAGTTTTTGCAATTTTGGTAGGATTTTATTCAAAATTAGCCAAAAATTGATTCCTTTATATCTTGGACATGTTCCTTACCTAGCAACAGCAATTCAACCGTTTCAAAATAGCGGTCATTCTAAACCTAAAAAATTAAAACTTTATTTTGCACTTTTCTAAAAACTTGCTTTCACCATCGGAAGTCAGCTTACAGTTAAACTACTGTAATACTTTGTTTTAAATTTCAAAATAAAAGCAATAAATGCTAATTTATGTAGACTTTATCGATGATTTAGAATGGAGAAATTAGATTTTCAAAAACTATTTAAAACAGATGTCTTCTGTGATTGTTTATATGGAATTTCCATTGAGAAAACAAGCTATTAAAGCCATTCTGATAAAACCCAGACACGGGACCTTCAATGAGCACCGATCCTGATTTTATAGATCACTTTTCTTTTTGAGGTCGTTAAGTTTTTTTAATATATTTTAAAATATGTGTGTGAGTGCTCGCGCTCGTTAGCACGCTCATATTCACAATTTTGGTTCTTTTTGATTAAAACTTTTACAAGTTCGTTAGCCAGCAAACATCGTTCAACAGATTCAATTTTTTTAAACCGTTATTTTTTGTCATATTTTTTTGCAAATCTGATTTCACTATTACAATCAGCATTAAAAAGTGCATAAATTAGCATTCTGAATTTTCAAAATCCATTATATTAATGCTGATTATGATGGTAAGACCACAACGTCAAAAAGGGTAAGGTAAAGAAATAATAATTTTGGAAATTCGCTTCTATCATGTCAGCTAGACAGCTGTGTGCCGCGATTATTTTTAACTGTGCCATGTCTTTACCATTACAAACACGCATCATAACAAACATAGAGTTATTACTAAATGAACCGACATTTATCATCGTTATATTTATTTTATTTAAAAGTTAGTACTGACTGACTTGCATTAAGAAGCTCCATGCAAGTATAACCAATATTAAAAAACCTGTTAAACCGATTTTGAAAAAAAAATCCCATTTACGGTTTTCGTTCCGAACAGAAATTCTGAGGAAAACGATTCAAATATAGGAAAGTTTACCCGAAAAATACTTTAGGCCCTCCGGTCTTTCGCGAGCAAGCCACAGACTGTAACAATTGTACCATACAGGACTCTATTTCATTTGCATATTCACATAATCAAAGACAAAACATTCACTATTAAAGAAAGACCGCGACTCCCCAGGACTGACTGGAGCTGTATACGTGCCACGGCGTGTAGGCATGCAGATTCTATCACTCGACACTCGACGGTGATGTAATTTGACCGCAAATTGTTTACGAGATCTCTTCAACTTCACGAAGGATTTATTTTTTCGGAGACGTTTCCTTTTTTGGAATTCAGTTTCAAATTGGACGTTTACCGTATAACTGTCGGCTATGTAGATTACTGAAGGCGTCTGACTTACCCTTGCGGATATGTACTCGAATTTTGTTCGTAAAATTTCAGATAATCAGTTTTCCATTTTTTACCTCGGAATATCACGAAACTTACTATCATTTAAGTCATAATTACTTCTTTCTTGCGATACATGAACGAATCACCTAATTACCGAACTACGACAAATTGCAGAACTACGTTTATATTAGCAACTCCAATTTTTAGAGTTTTGGTGTCAACAATTTGAAATACTAATATATCACTAATGTTGTAAAAATATAATTTTAACTAGGTAATATTATCTCTAGAAAATAAATATCGAGTTCTCATGCATTCTATATAATAATGTGGCTTTGATACCCTGTTTTCATGTAACTTCAGTTTAGTAGACTAATGTTTAGCAGGGCAATTATTTCAATTAACCTTAAACTAAAGCGCAAGTTGAGACAAATGCTTCAATATTAGAAAATCAGCTACTGGAATGATCAGCTACATTATAGTAATACCTAGACTAAAAACATTGAAATGAGCGCTGATCTTAACCTCTAAATCACATTTTAAGAAGTTGTTAGAAATTTTACATGCAGGCCAGTAGGTCTACAGTTCAATATGATTTAGCACAATTTTAGTCCGTTTTGATTCAAACTTTGTACAAAAACTAATTCCGATAAAAACTTTAGTAAGTTTTTACCAAACAAAATCCGTTTAACCGTTTCAAAATGGCGCCCATTAAAAAATTGAATAAATTTTTAATCTTACATTTAAAAATCTAACTTAATAATCGTTATCGGTGTTAAAAACTGCAAAAATTATCAGTTAAACATTAGAATTTATTGTACACTAAAAATTAAAAACAATTTTGTACAGATTTTAATACGACAAATGAAATCAGACTTTCAAAAAAAAGTAGGAGATAAAAAATATGATACTTTACATTTTTAACGGCAGCCATTTTGTTACGATTGAAAGGATACTGTGCCGTTTGAATAAAATCTGAACAAAATGGCGAACAAAAAATGCTCTCACGCGCGCGCACATACAACTATTTAAAAAAAACTTAACATCCCCTTCAAAAAGTGAGAGGTTATAACTGCTGTTAATTTAAAGTTCCGGGTGCCTGGGTCTTACCATGATGGCCGCTCCAATAGAATTTCGCTACTTACCTAAATGGTAGCGGAACAAAGGACCTTGCAACGCAAAAAAGCGGTCGGAATGCCGTAGCTAGTGTATAACTAAACTGTTTTCCTTCCTTATTTTTGACAAAAGTATTTGCCCGACGAGATGAGATAATGCCAGAATGATGTCAGACTGACAGATGAATAGAGATGTCACAATGCTGCATTCTTCGCTGAGAACTGTCGCAACATCAGTCATTTCCTAGTCGCGTATCCCAACTAAGTCTTACGTAAGTGAAAAGTGGACCTGTTAATGCGCATCAACTCGCAAACTTTAACTTATTACAAATTATCTTAGTAGCCTACTCACTATAGTTAATTATTCCGCCAATAATATACAGAAAGCAGGCCTAAATATGGCTTACATATTAACAGGAACAGAAGACTGCACTAACTGACCAATTTTTTATGAAATTCGTAGAAATTTGTTGGTGGTTTGCCCATCTCAAGAGAACAATTTTTAGTTTTTTCAAAAAACGTTTTATGGCACTTTTGTTTAAAAAATTGTTCAAAATTTAAATCACTAAATTTAACGATTCTTGTTAAACTTTGTTCAAATGTATTCCATTAGTACCTGAACGAAACATACTAAAATGTTCATCATACATTAACATCCATACGTCAGTGTAGTAAATTTGTAATAAATATTTATTAAAATTACAAATAAATTTGTAATAAAAATTTTAAAAAATAGATTCATTATTAGCTGTTTTGTTTGTTACTATACTTCGCCAAATATATGTGTAAAACATTAATTTGATTCCACGATAATCAATAATGAATTTATTGACTACGTTAGGCAATGTTAAATTTGGTTTGGATAGGTAAGGTTATGTTATGATGTTTGGTTAGGTTAAATTAGACTATTATTAGCTGTTTTGTTTTTTCACTACACTTCGCCAAATCTATGTGTAAAACAATTTGATTTCACACGATATTCAATAATGAATTTATGGGTTACGGTAGATCATATAAAGTTTACTTTGGATAGGATAGAATAGGTTAGGCTAAGTAAGGTCAGGTTATGTTATGTTAATAATCAATCTATTATAACCTAACATGTTTTGTTTTGTTTTGTTACTATACTTCGCCAAATATATGTGTAAAACATTAATTTGATTTCACGATATTCAATAATGAATTTACGAGTTAGGTTAGGCTATGTTAAGTTTGGTTTGGGTAAGTAAGATTGTAATGTTTGGTTAGGTTAGGTTAGATTGACTTTTAACCGTTTTATTACTATACTTCGCTAAATACAAGTAAAAACATATTGATAGGATACTCAATAAATTATTAATGTTATTTTGATTATTAGCTGCTTTGCTTTGTAATTATTTTTCTTCAAATCTACGTGTTGGTTTGAACTCCATTACGACACAAAAAACTATTAATACAGATTAATCGAGAGAACAAAATAACGAAAAATTACAGCAGCTGATCGTCATCCAATGTTGATGCTTCTTTATAGAGCGAATACCTGAGCCTATTTTTGGTTCCAGAAACTAGGCTATCAAAACCGAAGTCTATTAGAAGTTCTTTATAGTGCTGATGCCCGACATGCCGCCTGTCCAGGTATGCCGCGTCTTCAAAGCAAATAATAACAGTTAAAATACTTTTAGCATTCCACTATCAACAGTTTGAGCAACATTCCCGACGTGACTGAGCGCCACATTATCAGTTTGACCAAAGCAACAAGATGAAACTGAGAATGTGTGAACAAGTGCAGCCATCCTTTGGGTGCGATAACGTGCAACATTTTATCATCGGCGCGTCTAATCGACAAGTCATGTCTTGTCGGTGAGCTAATTTACAACTAAAGGGTTCACTGTTACTTTTTTAAGGTAAGGAATTATCGTCGTTTCAGCTACTAATTATTTCTATTTTTTATTAGTTAACTGTAGGCTATTCTGAAACCCAAACCTGGGTCATCAATCCCGATCAAGCCTCAAAAAGTGACGTATAGCTCTGGGTCTTACCATGATGGTCGCTCCAGTAGCTCATTTTCTAATGGAAATGAGAAAAATTGATTTCAATATTATATATATATATATATATATATATATATATATAATGTTGTTCATGTTCGCAACTTTATTCCGATTGGATTCACACTTGGTACAAAAATCGATTCGGGTAATAGCTTTGAGAACTTCGTTAACCAGCAAAATTCGGTCAACAGTTTCAAAATCTCGAATCTTTAAATCTTGCCGTTCATTTTTTTTTAATTCTTAACTTTTTTTGTCTTTAATGTTTTTGAAAACCTGATTTAATCAACGCAATCATTCGTCGAAAATTACATTTTTTTTTACTGCGGTCAAGTTCATTTTCGTGTTTTCAATGCAATTTGATAGTCTAAATTGATATCATATGGAGATTTTAATGCTAATTATAATAGTGAAATCAGAATTTCAGAAAGAGTAGATAAAGACAAATATTTTTTGTAAATTCGCTTCTATCATGTCATCAAAAGACAGCTGCGTATCACTATTATTATTCACGTTTTAAATAGTTGCCATTTTGAAACTACTGAACATATTTTACTAATCGATAGCAAAATCGATTTTTCTGCAGTCTGAATGAAATCGAATCTGGGACTTGCTTGATAACTCAATATTTCACCTCCATTTAGGCTATATTCGTTAATGATACGCTTACGTCATCATTCCTTTCCTGAATACGTACACCTCAACCTTATAATATAATTATTACTTTTGTGTACAAGCAAATTTGACATTAATTTTATTATTATCATTAGACCGTACTTTTTACAATACAATCTTTTCCACTTTAATAAACGTTCATTTTCTCGCTTTCTTCGGTAACTCACTCAATCGATCTCCCTTTCTATTTATATCTGCAGTACCTTTATTCAGGTCTCATATGTTCTATTTCCTATTTGTATACCGAAGAGATTGTAAACAGGCGAAAGGGAAAGTAAACCATCTTGATCTAACAAGTTGACTTCTCGTCTTGTGATTACGTAATGATGCAGTGTTTCATAAACAGAATAAAAACACACTATATCGCGATGTCATATACATAACAAGCATAATTTACGCAAAAATGTAAAACAACTTGAACGCACGATAAGAATGCACCTCGCTGACGTTCTTTGTACTGAAACCTGATACATGCTGGGATTATGTTTATACTTAAATCTTATCGCTGAATCATAAAAGCGAATTGGATTTAAAGTTAATCTGTTCGCGACCTACTTCAAATTTTTCTATCGCATTAATATTGTGCCATTTGTAAATAGGCTACAATACTTAATGCTGAGGAATATACAGTAGTTCCGACACGCTCTTTCCATAATAAAACATTACGCAACAACCACAAGGCGTTAAGTTTGTATCAATTCGTGATTGGATAAATGACATGAATCCGAAAACATCTGTAGTGCTCCTAGCACTTGACGTTATTGATGTTGACTCATCTAACCAATGGCTACATAACATACAAGTACTCCACTTTACATCCTGATGATAGCAGCGACATATAATCAAAACATCTTAGGAAACTTCAAAGGCATGTCTCGGTATGCTGCGACGGCGTCTTGATAGTCATTATTCAATAACACTTCAGAATGTTACTTTTGATGAGCCGAAATAAAATAAAGTACTGTAAACACATTATATTAAATGGATCGTTCACGAAAACAAGGATGAAAGCTATACGACATAAAACACAGCATAAAACGTTATAAAAGTATTATATTACACGAACTCACAAAGGCCTTCGTGATTGTGACTATTTTGATAATAATTTTATAAATAAACAAATAATTTCTTGCAACAAATTTGACTTCTGAAGTATTAAGTACATTGACATGTCCTTTATGTACGCGATATATGATTTTGTAATTGCCTTGCGGCCGTAAAAATATTAAGCTCATGTATGAGAGTAGTGATGTATCGCCTACTTCAAACAACCGACTAGTGACTAGTCGATTAGTTTTAATTCGTTGTCTACCTTACGGATCCAATATCCACACTCGGCAAAGCCAATTCCATTGAATAGGTACAGTAGTCGACTAGTAGCCTATTCAGTACGCTCGGTGTTCACTTTTCCTGGAACACACGGAAATGTAGGCACAATTCCTGGAATTGATATTAAAGTAAGTCCAGTAGACGTAGCGTTCAATTATTAAGTATTCTGCAGTTTTTGATTGAGTGATGATTTTATTAAGAAATTATGATTTTTTTAAAGTTTTCTTGTAATATAATGGTATGATTTCAGAGTGTATATTAATAAATAGTGTGTTAAATACAGTGTAAGTAAATAGAGTGTTGTAAATAAGTTACTATTTGTTACTATTGTTATTTTAGTGGTCGTTGTGTAGTAATTTTAAAAAATTTAAATATAATTAATTTATTTTAATCTAATAGTATTAAAAGTCTCCAAAAAGATAAATATTTTGGGAATATTTTGATATGAGATAAGACGATAAAACCTTATGTAAATTATGTAAGAAGTGTCAGAAATGTTTAAATAATATTAGTAACATGCGGTTATATTTGAAAAGTAATCACCCTACACACATTTTTTTTGTTATAATAGTTTTAGAACAGAGTCTACAAAAAAATAAGACCTTAACGCATCATCTGAGTTGTCTTCTTGTTCTTCATCTGATCGCATTCTGATTACGAATTACTGACTAGCCCATCACTATATGAGAGGGATACTGACATTCGATTAATTTTAATAACAAAAGATGAGAGTTTTATAGTAAAAATTGTTTTAATTACAGTTTAATAATCTATTACATGCTTTCGTTTTATTAATATACTATTATTATAGCTAATAACTGTATTTTTGAAGGTTTTGTGAGACTTTTCAGTGATAAAACAAAAATTATAAATATTTTGCTTCATTAATTACTTTATTGAACAAGTTCATAGAGTGGTGGATATAATAGAGGAAGCTATGGAGAGGGAGCAAATCTGCTCAGGTATATTTCTTGACGTGGCGCAGGCGTTTGATGGAGTCTGGCACTGTGGGCTGGAACATAAACTACAACGGGACTTACCAGAGCAATTCTTCAGAATTTTAAAGTCATACCTTTGTGAGAGACATTTTCGGGTTAGATATGAACTCGAATACTCACAAATTAAAACAATTAATGCAGGAGTACCTCAGGGAAGTGTTCTTGGCCCTGTACTGTACCTTCTGTACACTAGAGACATACCAGTTACTGGGAACTCCAAAGTAGCAACTTTTGCAGATGACACAGCAATTTTAACAGTTGGGGACAATATTTTAGAAGTCACAGAGAAATTACAGAATGCCACCAACGCAGTAAGTCAATGGACAAAAAAATGGAGAGTAAAGCTTAATGAAGCAAAAACTGTACACATTAATTTTACGAATAGAAAATATGAACCATTACCAATAATATTAAACGAAAGGAGTATAACATATGCAAACAGTGCTAAATATCTAGGAATGACACTCGATGCAAAGCTCCGATGGAAGGTGCATGTAAAAAAGAAAAAAGAGGAGCTACAGCTCAAATTCAATAAAATGTTTTGGCTTATTGGAAGAAATTCAGAACTTTCGATAGACAACAAGATACTGCTATACAAGCAAGTTCTAAGACCAATATGGACCTATGGTGCACCACTCTGGGGATGTACAAGAAAAAGCAATAGTAAAATTATTCAAGTTTTTCAAAATAAAGTATTGAGAACGATTGTCAACGCCCCTTGGTATGTGAGAAATGAAAACATACATAAGGACCTAGGTGTTGAATCTGTTCAGGAAGTCATTAAAAGCTCTCGGTTAAGCATTATTGCAGGTTAGAACAGAACAGCATAATAATACAGAGATTGTCCAACTACTATGCCGCAGTGACAACATCACAAGAAGGCTGAAGAGGACCAAGCCAATTGACCTCTCCAGGCTGTAAACACATTGGGACCAGCCGTCGGACTGCACCCCAGCACACAGTGAACACAATGATAAAGAAAAATTACTAGATGGGGCACGCCTCAGTTGTAATTAATATAAAATAAAAAAAAAAAAAAATTACTAGATGGGGCACGCCTCAGTTACTTTAAAATTACTTTATTGATTAAATTTAAACTTACCAATTGTTAGAAACCAAATGCAATGAATCTGTAACAAAATAATAACAAACCACCATTATAAAACATATGGATTGACTAATAAAATGTGTTCAAAGGGAAACACATTTACAAACTGAATTTGTCTAAAAATCAAAATACAAATATTTTATTCATTGTCAACAATTTGTCTGTTTTATACGTTAACAAAACTAAGATATACTTTGTAAAATAATCCAAAAACATTACACTAACTTTACCACATTAAATATGTCCCAAAATATTCGTTTCAAAAGCTATCAACAAAAAAACAGGTAAATCGTCCTAAATTCCCAAATTCTGTTTCTAATTAATTATCCCAATTCTGTTTAATTAATAAGCCCAAATTCTGTTTATCTGATTTTGCCAGATATTTCTCATATAAGAAGAACATAACTCAACTTAGCCTATCCAATTAGAAATAAAGGATATTTACGAAATAAATAAATCGTAAATTTTGTGGTTTCAAAATAAATCGAAAAAACCACAACGGCGGTCAAAATTTCCAAATTAATTCCAATTTATTTGATTTCAAATTTCCTACACTGATTGAATTATGTTTCTTCATACGTAATAAAAATTTGAGCAAACTATAATGAATCGATTTTCATAAATTACACACATTTTTTAGTTTGTTTCTATAGCTCTTAAACCGGTGTTTGAGGGGGCGGTTACACCCTATGTTTTGTTTGGATATTTTGAAATGCCAAATATCTTACCCTTAAGTTCATCCTCTTTTGGTAAAACTATTTGAAATAAATTAAATAGTTGCCGTTGCTTTAGGCCTCGTCCTGATTAGTCTACTGGCATAAAGTATAAACGTTAAGTAAAACAACTTCGGCAAGTTCAATATACAACAGATTTCATTTATCCGACTCAAAATGGCGACAAAATAAAACTGCGCACAATTATAACTTTTAAATTTACAGTAATTGAAAGTACGGAAATGAAGCCGTCTGTAATCAGGAAATGTTTGGAACTGTGTGCCGTGATTATTTGATTTTGAATGATTCTCTCTTCTACTTGGCACAGCACAGACACGATTGCATTCGACGTTCCGGGAAACCGCCTTGCAATTTGCAACGCAGTAAATCCAAACCCGGCCTTGGTTCCGCACAGGCACGACTTGCATTTAAATTAATACAAATTACTATTCTACATTACCTTGCCCGCGCTGCCCGACATTGCAATCCTCGGTTTGGTTGAATTAATTAGTCACTGTGATATGTGTAACATGTGGGAATACCGAGCAGACTATTGTTCTATACCAGAGTTTAAATTATCCTACAAGGTCATTGTGAGACAAGTAAAAGTGAAATAATGCGGTCGTCGAAAACAGTGCCGTGAATTTTTCATGATATGAACGTTATGTGAATGTCAGCCTTTAATAAATGGTGCGTTACACATTTAATGATTCCCACAAATTCTGCTTCGGAAGTTACAGAGACAACGTCAAATCGGTTATGGGATTTCGCTAAAATTATGGTTACACATGAAGCTTCATAACTCAATGTAACGAATTTTAAATAAAAGAAATTTACTTTTCATAATTAATAGGAAAGTGCAACTTCATTCAGGGTTTATTTTTAATCTTAACAATTTCATCACAAACCGTTGATGTGATTAAAGAACATTCAATTTAACCACAAAAATAACAAAATCTAATGAACCGATTTTCAGAAAAAAAACAATTTTTCTATTTTTGTTCTAAATTCCGAACCGTATTTTCAAGTGTACTAAGTACCGATACGTTTTGTTCGGCAAAATTCGATTTCGTAAAGTTTAGAGATGTTTTACTGTTTTTTTTTTAAAGAAGAATCGTTTGAAAATTGTCCCGAGAAACTTACATGCCAAATTTAATAAAAACCGATCAAATATGTTAGATCATCCCCGCGCCCCCCCACACACAAACGCACGCGCGCACACGGAGGAATCAAATTAAAAACTACTTATGGGAATCTGGTCACCTGATTTTCAAATGTGTAAGTTTAAAAAGAATTGATTAGCACCATATTTAAATGAATAGATTTTAGCTGTATAAGGCTTACCAAAAGTTGTGTTCCAAGACTGACTTGTGTTCGTTAACACAACGCTATTGTCTAATAGCCCACTGTTACTTTTGGAAAATCGTTTCCATCACCACATCAGCACAACAGCTGAGAGCATTAGCAGATTTGGAGCCAGCAAATCCTTTCAAACGTTTCAAAATTGAGTTATATATATGGAGTTTCAAAACTCATATTTTTTTCTACATGTTTTTCAAAATCTGATTTCATCATCGTAAAATTACATGAATTAGTATTTTAAATTATCAAATTTCGATGAAGTTATGAACCTGCGTGTTATTTTTTTTTGCTTTCAATATAATTTCAAAAGTCAATAAAATGATAATTTATGGAGACTGTAATTCTATTACGGTGAAATTAATTTTCAAAAAAAGAGTGTTAGCGTTGTTACTATTAGCACGTTAGCGAGACAGCTGCGTGCCGTAATATTTTTTTATTTTGTTAGAACTTGAAATTTCAGTCGATCGCAGTGTGTGTAGTATGAGCATACAAGTACATCAAAAGTAAAAAATATCTGATATAAATGGCACAGGCATTAAACCTATTTTTATGTTAACCTTCAAATGAATATATATACTAAAAGGTCAAGAACAGCAATAACTGAAGCGTTAAACTAAATTAACTCTAAACCGTCGACTCAGTAAATCATGTACATAAACTGTAACTTGTTCTAACTAAACTGCTACAAATACAAGGTTGTGAGTTATGGACGGTCGTATGCTTAATTAATGTGACGTTTTCTAACAACCGTCTGTAACTACTTTGAAACAAAACTATTTCTTGGCTTTTGTAATTAGATATTGTCTTCAGTAGCACCAAGTCCGATAACCTTTCATATATTACGCTAAACATTCGATCGGTTTTGTACCGAAAATAAGGACCTGCGTTGTTGAAACTACGTATACGGGGTGCTTACAGGCTGTCGGAAAACCAGGGAACCCTCACGCCTTATACTTTTCCATTTTAAGGCTTTACAATAAAATAAAACTGACTTAAAACCGATAAAAAGTTTGTCAACAAAATTCCAGAAGCAATATAAATGTCCCCCTTGAGAGTGCAGCAGAATTTTATATAAATCATTAATGCTGATTTTCAGAATAATCTGGGTTTTTAACAGTTTCTTCTTAAAAGTGGCTTCGATAAATATATTTCTGAAAAATCAAAAACTGGATTGTTATATGGCAAACGAGACATATATGCAAAAATTCATAAAAATCGATCACATAGTTTGGTCTCCAATGATGTGAAAGTAATACTGATGATTTAAAAACAGAGATGATTGTATTTTTATTAGGAATTAGTGAATTTTCTTAGGAAATCTTCTAAAACGCGTTCTGTGACTGTAGTTAAAAGTTTTATTTTGTACGATTTAGCATATTTTGGTCAAGTATGATTTAATGTCATTAGATTTAATGCTTTTTTTTCATTAGATCAAGATTATTTTTATCATTTTAAATATATTTTAAATTATATTAAATATATTAATTATCCTCCAAGACCTCAATGTTTTAATTTAAAATATTTATACACTAACTTTATTTTGAATGACTAAAATCTGAAGAACTCATTTTGAAAAATTAAACCTAGGAAAGAACAATATTCCAGTATTACCCATATCATTAAATTTAATTGTCTGATACGATTGGAGACAGATTGAAGATATTACATCCTCAACTCGGGTGAAGAGGTTCAGGAGAGGTGGACTGCAAAGGAGTTGAGCGACCTTGGCTATGAATCACGACAACAAAAACCAGCGAGTCCTGCCGTGGCCTGGCAGTGTACAGGATTATATTACAACCGCGCTTACCTTCGTCAGTTTTGGGTTACACGAAGCCTTAGCTGTCCAGTGTCGCTCAATCCTGGCCACGTCTTACACAATTAATTACTCGAGTATCAGTTAACAATAACAAACCTCGCAAGGAGAATCAGAATAGATTTATATCATAACCAGATCTGCCTTCTGACGTACACTTTGCAGTATCTAACGACTTATCTAAGACGACTTGCCTAAGATTACAAAATATAATTACAAACATGTTTTTATTTACAACAGAATTATCATTTTGTTGAATACTATACTGTATTCCCTAATACATAAATATTTTAGTATTAACTATTAAAGTACAATTAAAAATGAACGGTTGTTGTTGATTATTCATCAAGAATGTTTAATAAAAATGGCCGAAAGTCTGGAATCATAGTTTTCTTTTAATTTGGTAGAGTTATTAAATCTTAATAACGTATAGGAGCTATAAAATTTCACAATGAGTTGCCAAGATTGTTAATTTCTTCTTTGAAAACGATATTTAAATCGTTCAAAAAAATTAAATATTTAGTAAATACATTCAAATTAAGTTATATTAAAATCGTGTGCGTTAATGTTAAAAAATGATATTTTTTACAGGTAACTTATAGGTTTTAACACTTTCCCTTATAATATGGGCCAAATTTAACAAAAAGTTTCAATTCGTTTGCTTTCCAGGTTATGTAAAGACTATTCTAGTAAAAATAATCTTCTTTTTTCAATTACTACAATTAGTTCACACTCTCCCTATATATACATTTATATATCTTGTTCAAATTTTCAATCGTTAATAAAATACTTTTTATTCATCCACTCAAGTTCAAATACATTTCTTTAAACTTGTAGTGAATGATACTTGGATGTTAATACAGTTTTTCCAAACATTAATTCATTAATTTAATTTAATTAATTAATGTTAGTTTTATATGGGAGAAAAAACATTTAATACAGCAGGATATAAATTTAGGAATAAATTGTTTCCCTAAGTAGGAATTGACTTTTTTTTTAATTACTGTTTTTTTACCTATGTCAAGCAAAACTCAACATTTTGTTTCACGATCACATTATTTTTATATAATAAAATCAACTGCTTATACAACGCTGACGTTTTGCTGCCTAAATTCACCAAACAGCTGATTTAAGAGAACAGCTGTTTCTTCTTTACAGCTGATTCTTCGTTACGTTAACTTTGAGGTTATGTTTATTGTACATCTTGAGTAACTTGCAAGTGAACGATGTAGTGTACACTCTTACCCCGGTTATTACATCTGTTGGTCATTAAGTACTCTGCACTTGTACCTGTTGATTTGGTTCAGCACAGTTGATGTACTTTAAACAGAAGAAGACCTAGCCGGATGTTATGTAAGGCACGACGGCGGAAGCCTTTTAACTTAGACTACTGCAGGGCTTTAATACAAACCAACACGTACAGCACAGCAACTATTCTACTTTTTCGTTATTTGTACTGACTAAATAAAAGAAGAGAAAATTATGGCAATTTGTACAGCAATTTAATTATGGCAATTTAATACAGAGCTTTTAGGATATACAAGATAAAACAATATTTCTTCAGATCTCGACTCCCAACCATCTCCAATTATTAATTAAACAGTTTTGCCTATCACATGTGCGATAAATTTATTTATTTTTACCACAACTACGCATTAAGTACACAACTATTACATTAAGGAGGTAGTGCGACAGTGAAAAAATCGATATTTAAAATTTTACGAATTTTGAAATTTGTATGGATCCCTTTCAGGTCCTCTAATAAGGACCTGTTTTGTTATTATTTCATTTGTTATTATATTATTTCAGGTCCCTTTCAGGTCGTTAATAAGGACGATGTATGCGCATACTGCCGGCAATCAGACAAAATGACATTAGGATGAAAATGTATTTGTTGTTTGTCCATATATCAAGATTTTCTTTTTAAAAAAAATATTAAAAATAGTATTTTAAAAAAATGAACTCTGACAATATTGTGTTGATTTTACTCAAATCTAGTCCATAAGTACCCAAACGAAACGAACAAGGCGCTATAGCACCAGAAAAGGGTCGGTAGCTACAAAACACAATTATTTGGACAATCGAAAAGTTCATTAAATTCGATTTAAGATGTGTTTATTAAAACTTCAGTCATAAATACAAGTAGGCCTACATAAAATAAATCAGGTAGTAAATCTGCAATAAGTGAAATTTACGATTTGAAAATCAATCGAAAAAATAAAAAACACTGCCATTGAATACAAACGGACAAGAAGTACTGTAACCATTATAGAAAGCGTGATTAATAGCTTTCACGCTTTAATTTTAACAACCAAAATAACAAAATCTAATGAACCTTTAGATATATATTAATAGCTTTCACGCTTTAATTTTAACCGCCAAAATAACAAAATCTAATGAACCTTTAGATATATATTAATAGCTTTCACGCTTTAATTTTAACCGCCAAAATAACAAACTTTAATGAACCTTTAGATATATATTAATAGCTTTCACGCTTTAATTTTAACCGCCAAAATAACAAAATTTAATGAACCTTTAGATATATATTAATAGCTTTCACGCTTTAATTTTAACCGCCAAAATAACAAACTTTAATGAACCTTTAGATATATATTAATAGCTTTCACGCTTTAATTTTAACCGCCAAAATAACAAAATCTAATGAACCTTTAGATATATATTAATAGCTTTCACGCTTTAATTTTAACAACCAAAATAACAAAATCTAATGAACCTTTAGATATATATTAATAGCTTTCACGCTTTAATTTTAACAACCAAAATAACAAAATCTAATGAACCTTTAGATATATATTAATAGCTTTCACGCTTTAATTTTAACCGCCAAAATAACAAACTTTAATGAACCTTTAGATATATATTAATAGCTTTCACGCTTTAATTTTAACCGCCAAAATAACAAACTTTAATGAACCTTTAGATATATATTAATAGCTTTCACGCTTTAATTTTAACCGCCAAAATAACAAAATTTAATGAACCTTTAGATATATATTAATAGCTTTCACGCTTTAATTTTAACCGCCAAAATAACAAACTTTAATGAACCTTTAGATATATATTAATAGCTTTCACTTTAATTTTAACCGCCAAAATAACAAACTTTAATGAACCTTTAGATATATATTAATAGCTTTCACGCTTTAATTTTAACCGCCAAAATAACAAAATCTAATGAACCTTTAGATATATATTAATAGCTTTCACGCTTTAATTTTAACAACCAAAATAACAAAATCTAATGAACCTTTAGATATATATTAATAGCTTTCACGCTTTAATTTTAACAACCAAAATAACAAAATCTAATGAACCTTTAGATATATATTAATAGCTTTCACGCTTTAATTTTAACAACCAAAATAACAAAATCTAATGAACCTTTAGATATATATTAATAGCTTTCACGCTTTAATTTTAACAACCAAAATAACAAAATCTAATGAACCTTTAGATATATATTAATAGCTTTCACGCTTTAATTTTAACCGCCAAAATAACAAAATCTAATGAACCTTTAGATATATATTAATAGCTTTCACGCTTTAATTTTAACCGCCAAAATAACAAAATCTAATGAACCTTTAGATATATATTAATAGCTTTCACGCTTTAATTTTAACCGCCAAAATAACAAAATCTAATGAACCTTTAGATATATATTAATAGCTTTCACGCTTTAATTTTAACCGCCAAAATAACAAAATTTAATGAACCTTTATATATACATATATATATATATATATATATATATATATATATATATATATATATATATATATATATAACATAGGTATTAGCGGCTGAAGTCTAAGTACGAGTAATTGGACTACCTGCCGCTACGAACGCTGCAAGCTGCAAGGACAGGGATGAAGACGTTTGAAAAATAGACAGTACTATTATTTATTTAACTGTATTTGAACATGTTGCCGCAAGATGCCACCAGCAGCGCAAGGCTCGCAAAGATCTCGTAAGGGTTATCATTCTAGTTGTTTATATTCAATGACACTGTCGACGTTGATTTCATAATACATATCATGGGTACCTGGGCAATCTGGCCTCAATTTTACTTTTCCAAAGCGCTTTGCCGAGAAGTTTTACTGGCGTTTGCTCTAGGTTCAACTAACCACGTTTTCTGGCTGCGCAGGATTCAAGCTCCGGCATTATGCACCGTACCGAGTTACTCGTATCTGGGCAGCGGGTCCTGCAACAATTTATACAGTCTTCCTGACTACGATTTCACACCGCGCAAGAAGTGGATTGTTACCTGTGAGATGCGAGAGATCTTATTGCGGTAAGTTAGCAACAAAGACTGACAAAGAAGGGTGGACCTATGTAGGAATACATATTCTTGTGCGGTGTATTGAAGCAACTATTGAAGCATAAAATTAGAACATTCGATCTCCACGAAAGAAGCAAAAAAAGTAGCACCTTGGTTTATTTAATTAAAAGTAAAATCTCCGTTACAGTTCAAGGCGGTTTAAAACATAAAACAACATACTACGTTTGTACAGAAACGAGGGCAAAGACTTGAAAAGACGTAGAAGTCTCTGCTTAATGTCTGACGTCACTACCTTCTTGAGTCTTGAGAGGCCTTCAGATTGATTCTCCCACGATACGGTGTGCACGAAATCACTTTGACTACTTACGTAGATTTTTGGGATTCGATAATGGATTATAATTTTTTCATGATTATTTGAATTTTAACACCATTTCTATTACGAGGGTTGATCAAATATAAACGAGACTGATTTTTTAAAAAATTTATTGCTTACTTACAAATTATTCTTAATACAACTTATTTTTCCATAGTCTCCCGCACGGGTAACACATTTTTCTCACCGGATTGGAAGTTTTTTAATTCCATCTTCGTAAAAAGTTGTCGGGCGTTCATTGAGCCATTGGAGCACGAAGGTCTCCACCGCAGAATCGTCTTCGAAACGCTGGCCTCCAAGCGCCTCTTTGAGTGGCCCAAAAAGGTGATAGTCGCAGGGTGATAAGTATGGACTGTATGGGGGATGTTCCATTGGTTCCCAGCCAATTTGATCGAGTTTAAGCCTCGTAGCGTTCGCCGAATGTGGTCGGGCATTATCGTGAAGAAGAATGACGTTTCTCGCCGGTTTAGATTTCCTTTTCCTACGAAAAGACTGTTTTGCGGCCTCTAAAACATCGCAATAATATTGTGCATTTATTGTGCGTCGTTGATGGAGGAAATCGACGTGAAAGGCGCCTTGATTATCGAAAAATACAGTGGCCATTACCTTCCCGGCCGACGATCGTGATTTGGCCTTCAGGTTTTCTACTGCTTCCCGTCCTTCGGCGAATTCCTTGTGCCAAGCAAAAACGCGAGCTCTTGACAGGGTCCTGTCCCCGTATTGAGCCGTCAATCTACGAAAGATTTCAGTCGGATTGACCCCCTCCTTGGCCAAAAACTTAATAATAATTCTCTGCTCCACGGAAACGTGCACTTCACTCTCACTCATTGTATAGTTTTATACTGAAGGGTCCGAACGGAAATGTCGCCCGTCTACGCCCGTCCCAAAACTCCCAGGCTACCTGAAACCCCACCCTTTAGAGTTCAATGTCCAACGGAAAAGTTTTTAGGAAGTCAGTCTCGTTTATATTTGATCAACCCTCGTACATGCGTACTAACTGTGCTGTTTTTTCAAACATAATATATTATCAAAGACAGGCTTACACTAGGTTCTACAAATTTCTTGACAATTTAGAAGTTTTCTATTTCTCCCATAAAACAAAGAAAACATGCACTCTGTAATACGCTGGTTTTCATCTGAAATGATTGAGAGTCCTCTTTATTTACTCTTACAGTTTGCATGCATCTTGTTATATGATGAATATTGTTAATGAATAAAATTTGCCTTCAGAAAATGTAAAGTAATTTCTAGTAACATTTTTTACAATTTAAGGTAACAAGTTAGTAGGCATAACAATAAATGTTCTTTAACTTTTAATATTATTTCCTCCACTATTCATTTATAAATAACACACGACACACTGTACAAAAGTACAGTATGTTCCAAAGGTCGCCCAGCATACTTTCAAAAACTATGGTATATATATATATATATATTGCAAACCTTTTTTTCAATAACGTGAAAAAGTTGGGCTAAAATATCTCTGTACTATTTATTTGGGGACTTGAAAACCGTTGTAGTCATCAAAATGCCAATCATATTTTCATCGTATTTTCTATAGACTATACTTTTAAAATGTTTGATTAAATTTTATCACGTTTCTCGCACAAGCTCTTATATCGCAATAAATCATAGTATAAACGAACTTAAAATAATCCTAACACAAACGCCATTTTAAAAATAACTATTTCTGTATAACTACAAACCACTGATAAATTAAAGAACATCAACAGTGAGAACAACACAATCCCACGTTGGCATTTCACGCACAACCTTGGCTAGAACAATTTTACACTCAACAATCGATGCTAGGATTCACATGTCCCAGATCTCACACAGCGGATGTGCGCCCATGGTATTGGCTAATATTCGGTGCTGGCGGTGGCCGGCTTGCCATACACCTCTCACGGTACGCACACCTGCGGCGACAATCCTTTCTTCCGCGGAATATTTGAGGAGTACTGCGGTGAAGACACAACAGGACACGATGGGATGGGTTCGTAATTTATAAACTGGTGCGTAAAGTCAATAAACTTTCTAGGTTCGGAGCAGATTGATTTGACGACTTCTAACGGCGAGTTAGAAAACCACTTAAATCAGATACGTGAAGGGTATATAATACAGTAGACTGTTTGGTTATAACTGAATTAAAATTATATGTCAAAAAAAAAAAAAAAAAATTAGGCAGACGCTGTGCATGGGTGTATAATATCAAAGTTCTGATTCCATTATCAACAGTTTCGAAATTGCAGCTACTCGTATTCAAAATAAAACTACCATATACCCTATGTTATTGACAATTAATAATTAGTAAGGAGTTAGTCTATTCATATGAAAATAAATGTTGTAAAAACTATATAAAATTTTTCCCATATTCAACATTTTATTTGTATAAAAAAATAATGAAAAAATTCTATAGAATTTTAAATTTTTCATTACTAATTTATGTATATTTTAACGATGACTGTAATAGTGAGTTTCAAAAAAAATTGTTTTTGAAATTTAGGTACAATGATTACCATTTTGAAAAGTGTTAAAGATTTTGTCCAAGTTATTATCAAAATCGATTTTTAACGGTCCCTCAAAAAGTGTCCTAGAGATCAAACAAGGTTCCAGATCTGGGTCTTAATATGATGGCAGCTACCTTAAGTAGGCTCATTTTCCAACGTAAATTCACAACAATAGAATTTACCATATTCAAAATACTTTCCTTTGTTAATAACTGTAAGAATAATGCGACAACTATTAATTGTAAACACGTGTCGTACCACGCGTTAAAGTCTCTCTGTCTGACGTAATTGCATTCTTAATACACACGTTTGTTACGTTTGCGAATGAGAATAACTGGACACGATACTAAGGAAGTAAAATAACGCACGTGAGGCTGCAATTTGGTCATAGGCCGTAAACAGAAATTATATGTTAGGATGAAATATTGTTTCAAGTCACTGAAGATTAACGAGTCAAATTAAGAAGACAAATGGTATGGCAATGCAAACTGGTTTCGCCAGCCTCTCCCGTAACAGTCTCTAGATAACCGTTGTTAATCCCTTAGTTTGTTGTATTATATAACAGGTGAGTCGAACTGGCGCAGAATATCTGTGTATTAAACTATATTCCCCTTTTCATTAAAAATATCAGCTGATCAACGTGTATTAGGATACGTCAATACATCTGTTCGCTTAGTATGCAAAACAAAAACAAATATTTCCCTTTTTATTAAAAATATCAGCTGATCTACGTGTATTAGGATACGTCAAAACATCTGTTCGCTTAGTATGCAAAACAAAAACAAATATTTCCCTTTTTATTAAAAATATCAGCTGATCTACGTGTATTAGGATACGTCAAAACATCTGTTCGCTTAGTATGCAAAACAAAAACAAATATTTCCCTTTTTATTAAAAATATCAGCTGATCTACGTGTATTTCTTGATTGTATTAGTTAGTATTAAGGGCAATAAAGTACTGGTAACAATTTTTCGTAATACTTTATTCAATTACATTTTTTAAAGACTTTATGGGGAAAACGTTATAAAACATGAGGATAAATGAGGATAAAAACACAATGGGAAAAACAATACACACACTTTCTCACATTCGACAGCTAACGAGAGAAAATCGGTTAAACGTTTAATCGACATTGCTCATGAACTTAACTCACGTAAGTGTAAGCAAATTTGAAATAAAGAAATTTTCCCTAGAATAAATCGAAATAGCCAAAAACCAACATGGCTGCGGAAAATCTGATGAACGGATTTCAAAAAATTAGGCATATTTTTCCACTTAAACCTGAAGTTTTTTGAATATAGCGACATATTTTGCATATGTTAAATGTACTGGTTAAAAATAGACTGGTTTCTATACGAGTAAAGCTCTTGGAACTGAAACGTATGGAATCATTTTTCAGTTAAATCGCACTGTGTGTTGTTAATTGGTGACACACGTTTAACCTTTCAAGGCCATTCCTGTTCAAGAGTTAATTTATTTAAAGAAGGTAACGAACTCAACGCGACTGTTGCGCATGCGTACAAGATACATGGCACAGCGCGGTGGCGTCCAGCGACCACAAGTCTATTGTGCACTGAAATGCGTACCATCCCAAAAAAGAAATCTACAACAAGAGGTTTTCAATGGAATTAGTCACCGCTACGGCACATCTAATCTTAATGACTTTAAAACAAGATCCTTACAGCTTACAGCGTGCAGTGGTACTGTAGCAGTCTTACTGAAAACATACGCCAGAATACACAGGCGACATTGGTTGGACGAATAGTAGTTTATCTATAACATTAGATATTGTAGAGAACCTATACAGAATGTTGCTGAAATTACCTTGCCCAAATAATCTTCTCTAAAAACAGTTTTGTACTAATATTCACATTTATAAAACAAGTGGACAAAACTGTCCATTTCACGTATCAATCCCGCTCAAAGCGTATGCAGTAGCTGTAAACATAACCTCAAATATTTGGTATGGTTTAGCTTTCAGGGTTGTTAAACTAACATAACGGTTTCGATAACTCCCAGCCATCTTCAGGTGTTGGATATAAAATATTTTTCTATACGTTTTATGTTGCACGCACCACGTAATTTAAAAAATCTTCAAAATAGAACTGAATTTAAAAACTATACAAAAAATAACAAATAGCATACAAACACGTACACATACACAAAAACAACGATGGACATTGGAGCGACAGGAGTCGTTGGCAGACATAAATGGGAACACACGCTGAAACTCAGTCACAACAAAATTATAAACTTACAGCAAAACTAAGGATTGTTTATCGTATGTATACTGAGCTCTTCGGGGTTAAATTAAAAAAAAACAATTTTTAAGGGTGACGAGGTATTTGGAGCCAAGGTTCTCTATTGAAAAATTGTAGGTTTCGTTAAGACCAACAACACTGCTAAAGATTGTGAAGAAATATCTAATTCTTTTGGATTATATCGCTGAATTTGCAAAAAAAATAGGTTTTTTTGTTTTTGTGAGTGGGGTGGAGGGTGATAGGTCCGCTACCCCCACGTATTTTTCCTTGTAGGCCTACTTAAATCAATCATCGTGTAATATATGGTGCAAATATCTGAAAATTAAAGTTTATTTTTAGGATTTTTTGGGGTGATGAGTCCGTCACCCCAATGTACTTTGCCTTGGAATTTTAAACAACCATTATGTGAAATTTGGTGCGAATATCTCAATAGGTTTCAATTCGGAGAACATACACTTTCTGCTTTATATATTATATCTTACCTTTATAGATAAAGGTATTAGATCTTACCTTTATATATTATTCTGCTTTATAGATATACGATACCTTTGACTGAATGAGCGTTCGTCGATGCGTGTGCACTTGCATATTTGTATGCTATTTAATAATTGTGGTTAGCAGTCTTTATTATGACAAAGTATGTATTTCAAATACAAAATAAGTCTTTTTATGTACATGTAGTTATTAAAAGTTCTCGATTCTGGTAATATTTATAGAGTTTTTAAATTACATGATTTGTAAAACACATAGAGACGACCATAAAGAACCTATCTTTGTAAAACGTCTGAAATATGAAGATGACGGCAGGCCGTCGAAACCGGTAATAAAAAAAAAAGAACTACATAGGATTCTACTGACGAAAATAGAATGTAATTTAACATAAAGTTGTCCTTAAAACTTAAGAAATCATAACGAAGAAGCGCCTATTTAGTAACGAGAGTTACTAACTGATAGACTTATCAAAACAGTGCTTGTCAAAACAGTGACTATCATGTCATCAAATTGAGATTTTAAAAATTTATTATTTAAAATGAATATTAAACAAGTGATAACTTGCCATTTTATGTTTGCCAATTTGAATTATCCAGCTGCACAACGATATTTAAGTACAAAGACTTTCCAAAACCAGAAAGAAAGGACAAACAGAATTAATAATTGACAATAAAAAGATAGAAAAAAAATTAAATGAGAAGAATAGGTGTATGATCAATAACTTCATACAAGCAGGATCACAAGGAAAAGAATTTGAAATATTTAAGCACTTAATCATTTCCGATTGGTTGGAAATACCTAGCTACCTGGACCTAACTAGATTTCATTTCTACGAATTAAAGGTAAAAAGAAACCCAACTAAGCTTTTATACTAGTGTTTATGAAGTATCTTGCAACAATAAAACATTCAGTAGTAGACGTCAGCGCTGTAAGGATAAGTCGCCAAGTATGGGTTTTCCCAGCTACGTGATTTTTTCGCCGTAAAACGTAAATCGCACCATCGAAACAACAACAATGAACGTAGTGTGATTGTTTTCCTGTAGATCGCAACATATACACGCTACGGTAATATGATTTCCTGGATTTGTGATATTTTTCTCCCAAAATTTGTTGTTGCCTCTACTAAATTTTTTAAAAAATGCCCACAAGATACGTTTTATAGCTGAAGACGACGAGCAACTCCTTGAGCACATTAGCTTGCATGAATGGATGTAGAATATGAATAAAGATTTTATGAATATTCTTTTAAAAAAAATAGATATGTATAGATTTTCAAGAATTTTTCCAAGTTTGCAGTATAGCCTATTTTCTTGCACAAAGTTCAACAAATGATTCAACAATGACTAGTTTTTTGTTATGTCCCCAAAACGAATATATTCTAACAAAAACAAAAATATATTCTAAACTGCGGCATATGTAGCCGTCTTTGATCCACTGCGGAATTCTAGTAGTAAACCAACGCATTCACCACACCAACGGGAACACTTAATATATTTAAATTTTTTCAGTGTGCAGCGGCTTACGAAATATTGCTTCTAACGTGTGCGGAAATGGCTTTCGGTTCTGGCATTGGCACACAAAAAACCTCATCCGCTATGACGGTATGAACAAACCGCGCAGTGTCTGCAACACTTGTTCCGCGGTGCTTGTGCTGAACTGCCGGCGTTCTGTCGCAACTGCCGATTTCATGCAGCAATACCCGATGGTTCCCCGCCTTATCACGGCATACAGTTTTATAGGTCATCTTATTAAATTATATTTCTTAAAACCCAATAGTTACTTACATTAACATTTTTAGCAATTATTCAAGATTTTAAATTATAATCAATTTATAATTTACACCAGTAATATTTATTTCCAAATAATTTGTATGTTCATTTATAAACAAATAAGTGCTGTACGATGAATGCGAATGAATCATCAATAACCGTGCTGTACAGCTCAATAACTGTGCTCTACAGCTCAATAACCGTGCTCTACAGCTCAAGAGCCGTACTCTGTAGCTCCGTAACCGTGATCTATAGCTCAATAACCGTGCTCTACAGCTCAAGAGTCGTCGTGGTCTATAGCTCAACAGCTGTGCTCTACAGCTCGAGCCGTGCTCTATAGTTCAATAAACGTGCTCTCAGCTCAACAGCCGTGCTCTATAGCTCAATAATTGTGATCTACAGCTCAACAGCCGTGCTCTGTAGTTCAATAACCTTGCTTTATATATAGTTCAATAACCGTGCTATGAAGCTCAATAACCGTGCTATACAACTCAACAGCCGTGCTCTATAGCTCAATAACCGTGCTCTACAGCTCAACAGCCGTGCTCAATAACCGTGTTCTACAGTTAATTCAAGTTCCCTCTTTCTTGCCCTAACCAATCTAAAAATATTTACTAAGAATTTTAATTTCTCACAATAATCACTTTTAATAAAACAATTCATACACGAATTCAATTTAAAGGTTCTGGTCCTTTTTAATCGACGAACGTCAATGACCACTTCATGAACTGAGAGAATGTCTTGGTTTTTATGCAGATGAAGCTGTACGACACATGTTTCTTTCTCCTTTTCTAATGTACTCTGTTATCTTGAGATCTTGCAGTTCATCGCTGGGTAGCCTATATACCATGGTGCGTAACTTTTGTTTTGGAAAGTTTTAATAATTAACTGTTTGAGTTCACAAGCGCAACCCTACAGTTGTATGTTTCATATCCAAATAGGTCTGCGTGTTTTGTAGGCTATATCACATGCGTATTAGTAATTTATTATGTGTACTGACAACTCAGTTTTTCAACCAAATAAATACATTTGAAATAACACGCACGCACGCACGCACACACAAATTCGTTCCACCTTACTTCGCCGTGGCTGTTCTTTCTCGCCGTCTTCTTCTTACAATCACGAGTGCTCCAACAACGATTCCACAATGAAAAATTTGCTAAAACCACTCTGGGCTAATCTGTCAGTATTCGGTACAGATCCTGAACTCCACAGTGGTCGCGTAGGAGTGAAGGTCGGCCTGAGATCTTTCAGAGATTTCCTTCGGCATTAGAAAGTCCGACGAGTTTATTCACAGTGATTGTTTCGACCTTGGGTTTTACGCCCAAACACGCGCGTTACATAACATAAATCATCACCTACGAGTTATTATCATTAACGGCGCTTCGATTGATACTGCCCTTCATAAACGTCAATTGTTAGATTGATCGACAAATGCAGTAGCTTAGTTGCCGACTGGAGGCGTCAACGTAATTTGCAAAACATCTGAACTTGTGATATGTCGTAACAGGTTGCATGGTTGCGAAATAAGAGAAGAACCGAAATTCTATGGATACTAAGTTGGTAAAACTGACAGTATTACGGTGGAGTCCCGTTTTCCATTACTCATAGGACTGGGTAGGTCGGAACGCACAAAGGTCGGATAATAAGAGCAAAAAAAAATGTTAAAACAAACAAAAATACAGTACTATGCCATACTGTGGTGCACTTTAAAGTGCACTAATTATTTAGTATTTTAAATTCAATCAACACAACACTTTAATAAGTGGGCAAAAAAATAAAATGCATTAATCTCTTGCCAAGCACTAATTCAAACACTCAGAAGCAACATTATGTAAAACCATTAAAAAAACTGCTTATTTATACGTAATGTATACGCATGCCGTCACAACAGGTACCCTCTTCACGAAAGATAGGTTTTGAGATAATTATTTATGTGTGTGTTGACATTTTTATACTACAATAAGCCCGTTTATGAAGTCGAGAGATTACGCTAAAACAAAATTTCTGGCGTGTGTGTGCTTTATCAGCATCTGTAGATAGATTTATTAGCACCAATCTTGTTTTGGGTACAAGAGACAGTAATATAAGCTTGCAACTATGCGTGGGATTCTCTGTACAGACTGTACTCAAATAAATCTTACTACAAACTGTACTGTAAAACTTCAATACGATTAAACAAAGGCTGTCACAGAAAAACTGCTTTACCGTGAGGCGTAACAAATACACATTCAGCTAAGCTAGATAGGGATTTCCTCCGAGCCGTAACAAATACACATTCAGCTAAGCTAGGTAGGGATTTCCTCCGAGCCGTAACAAATACACATTCAGCTAAGCTAGGTAGGGATTTCCTCCAAGCCATAACAAATACACATTCAGCTAAGTTAGATAGGGATTTCCTCCGAGCCGTAACAAATACACATTCAGCTAAGCTAGGTAGGGATTTCCTCCAAGCCATAACAAATACACATTCAGCTAAGCTAGATAGGGTTTCCTCCGAACCGTAACAAATACACATTCAGCTAAGCTAGGTAGAGATTTCAAGCCATAAAATAGCTAAGTTAGATAGGGATTTCCTCCGAGCCGTAACAAATACACATTCAGCTAAGTTAGATAGGGATTTCCTCCGAGCCGTAACAAATACACATTCAGCTAAGCTAGGTAGGGATTTCCTCCAAGCCATAACAAATACACATTCAGCTAAGCTAGATGGGGTTTTCCTCCGAGCCGTAACAAATACACATTCAGCTAAGCTAGGTAGGGATTTCCTCCAAGCCATAACAAATACACATTCAGAGAAGCTACATGGGGTTTTCCTCCGAGCCGTAACAAATACACATTCAATTAAGCTAGATAGGGATTTCTTCAGTGATAACATGCGAAAGAATATCGATTACACCGATTCGATGGATATAAGAGGTAGATATGCCGAGTTCTACTGTACTAATACAGTATGTATATTATTATTCTGTCTTATTCGCAATGACAGAAACACTGATTTTTTTTCTTTGTCACTTTATCAAGTATATTACCGATACAGAAAGCACAGTGATCGTGAAATGAAATCGATTTCGGGTTATTAGTATGTCGTATTCTTAACAATATATCTAATGAATCAAACAAAAAACAGTTTTTACTGTCATGTATGTAACTGTACGTCGCTAGAGAGAAAAGGACCAATTTCTATCCAATCTATCCAATTTCAATGAAATCTTACATGTAAGCTCGGTGTAGTTTGTTCTTGAGACAAAGTATAAATTTCTTGTCATTAAATTATTAAAATAACATTTTCTATCGAGTTGTTTTACTTTTCTTAACTTTATTTTACTTCCAGGAAAATAAATACGTTTAGCATTTAAGCATTTGCAGTTTTAGTCACATCTGATTCAAAACTGGCGCAAAAATCGATTTTGATTAGAGCTTGAACAAGTTCGTTAACTAAATAAAATCCGTCCAACAGTTTCAAATATGTCAAATCATAAAAATTCGTAACATTTTAAACTATTTTAACTTTAACAAATGTGGTTTAAACATAGCAATTAGCATTAAAATATGTATAAATTAGCATTTTAAATTTTCAAAATGCACTGAAACCGCCGGCAATGAACCTGACGCCGGTCAAGCTTCATTTTGTTATTTTCAAAAGTAGGTCTAATTTTAAAGTTTCATATACTATTTTAAGCAGATCTTAATGCTGATTATTACGTTGATATAAGATATTCAAATCAATGTAAGATAAAACCTTAAGGTCGGAAATTCGTTCCTTCACGTTAAGGAGTCAACGTGTCGTGTTTACTGAAGTTTATAGGCTAAAGATAAACAAAACAAAAATACTGATACGTTTAGGGCTTACTGATTCTTTGGATTAGTAAAAGCTGATGAAGACGGCAACCTACTTGCACACGTGTTAAACAAGGTCCTTTAAAAATGAGATACATTTATTACATCATGAGTTTTACAAAATTTTAAGTTGTTCACAAAAACCAAAAACCAAAAAAAAGTTGTTATGCTTAGGTTTGGTAATCGGGTATATTTTGCTTCATGTCCTGAAGACTTTTTAAACAATTCAAAATTTAGAAATAAATAAACTGCTATTAACAAAAATCACAGTTTTTAACAAGCTGATAAAATTTTGAAGCACGCACCAATAACTGTTTCTGTACAATACAGATACGTATTTCTCGCAATTAGTTTTATTTCTGAATAACAATATAAATTTCTGCAAAACATTTACATATCTAGGACGAAATTACTACAACCAGAACATTTTTAAAGATTTAATGCGAAATCTTGTGAACGTTACAGCTATTGTTTTACAACAAAAACCTTCAAATATTATAATCGTAATGCTTTGTAGATGTCTTGTGTTTTCTCTCGGATGTCCAAGTTTTGCCAAGCTTCTGGGAGACGCAAGGCGTGAAACCACAAATCTGCCGTTACCTTCAACGCTTCGCTTCAATTAGAAGTGAGTGTGTGAACATCCAGTTTTTACGTTCATTGTGCGTGCAAATCATTTCACACAATAAAGTCGGAGGAAGAGTTTCTTTATTTCACAATTATGTAAAACATGAGAGTTCATCCTTATGAAGTAACAGCTACTGGCTTCTTCAACGATCTGCGTAAAGGTTATAAAACTTTTATTTATTAGTTATTTATAGTTTATTAAAAGTCATTGTACACTCAACGACTACATTTAAACAAGATGCGATCAAAATCATTAGCGCTGATTTTCAGAATCTAATTTACTTTATTATTTATGGGTTTTTACAAGAAACAACTGCTTAAATGTTTTTGAAAAATTCACTAATGGTCTGAGATATAGACAAACTGCATTTAAAATACCAAATTTAAACGAAATTAGTCGATTCACAACAAGTTTTACTAAGGAAACCAGTTTGGGAAGAGGAGTATTATCAAAGACTTTAAAAATCAACAAACAAATATTGCCTATGTTGTTCAAATACTAAATGACCTCGATTTTGTTTCATAATGTAATTAATTGTTAAAACCCACACTCGTTTCGTCCTACTTAATTTATTACAAGTAACAAAGAAATACTTGTTTAAAATTTCCAACAGTTATCCCCCGCTAAAAGGAATAGCTGTTTATTAAGATAATAAAAGATTCCATCCACAGATACGCCATCTGGCTGAACGACTGGACCATATGTTACAGATTCTCGCCCCGCAACCCTTGTCACTAACACTGTTTTCACCCTTCACGTCGCGTTATTTGGTCGCTTCCTCTTCTGCTTCCGGTGCGAGCAACAGTTATTCGTCCCCCAACAAGTTCCGGCATATGTCTACACTAGACTAACGACAGATTTTAAATGCAATAAAATCAATAGCATATATTAAAGTCTGATATGTCGCAGTGTCTGCCATTAAAGTATCTGTCACCATAGTAAGTCATGTTATGTGAAAGTAAACAAAATGTGTTCACGAGATACACAGACGTTCAGCGTGTGAAATTGTGTTATCGAGTTGAACTGAAAGACGTTATACGTTTAAATAAGTCTAATGTGTTTTCGAGAATTTAGAAGTTAAACGTGTTAAAATGGGTTTTAGAGATTTAGAGATGTGGAATAAATCGAAGGAGTTCTCGACACACACACACACACACACACACACACACACACACACACACACACACACACACACACACACACACACACACAACAGTTACGTATGGAATTAAATCAAGTGTGTTCTCGACACACAAAAAAGTTACGTGTGGAAGTAAATCAAATGTGTTCTCGACACACAAAAGTTAGGTGAGGTTGTAAATCGAATGTGTTCTCCACTCACACAGAAGTTAGATGCGGAAGTAAATCAAATGTATTTTCGACACACAAAAGTTAGGTGAGGTAATAAATCGAATGTGTTCTCGACACATAAAAGTTAGGCGTGGAAATAAATCGAATGTGTTCTCGACACACACAAAAGTTAAGCGTGGAAGTAAATTAAATGTGTTCTCAACATACAAAAGTTAGGTGTGGAAGTAAATCGAATGTGTTCTCGACGTACGCAAAAGTTAGGCATGGAAGTAAATCAAATGTGTACTCGACACACACAAAAGTCAGATGTGGAAGTAAATCAAATGTGTCCTCAACACACATTAAAGTTAAAAGTGGAAATAAATCGAATGTGTTCTCGACACACACAAAAGTTAGATATGGAAATAAATCGAATGTGTTCTGGACACACACAAAAGTTAGGTGTGGAAGTAAATAAAATGTGTCCTCGACACACATTAAAGTTAAAAGTGGAAATAAATCAAATGAGTTCTCCATACACTCAAAAGTTAGAAGGTACAAAAAGAGTATAAAAGCTAATGTGTTCTTGAGATGCACAAAAGTTAGGTGTGAAAATAAACTGAATGTGTTATCGAGTTAAAAAGAAGTAAATAGATCCAATGTTTTCTCGAGGTGCACTAACTCTGCAGACCGACACTCTCCAAGTTTTATTCCAATCAGAACGGTTTCTTCACGAATCATCGTGCCGACAGACGGACACCACTGTTATTAACACATCTCGCTACCTGCGCATTATCCAGTGTACCGGCTTGTAAGCTTAACTTTGCTGAGCCGATAATTTACCGGCAACAGACCCGACATGAATCCAATTTGGATAACGTAAGACATGAATCACTGTGCATTAATTACAACTGACTACCATCTACGGCTTGTTTAATTTCAAAATGGCGTACTTGTATACTGTTAGAAAATTATACATGTTGATTGTATTATGGTTCAAATTTACTTTGCAAAATTTAAAAAAAAATTTATCATTTTCCGATTATTATTACCTAGTTATTGTTATCATTAACAACATTATTATTACTTTTTATCCAACTTCCCCATAGTAATTAGCGTTGTAATCTGCATAAAGTAGCAATTCTAATCACTAAATTAAAAAAAACAAATCGCATTTACGGCAATAAGGGTTCAATTTCGTATTTTTATTTGGAAATACAAAAATGTTCGTTTACGTGATGATATTAAATTTGGTTACATTTTGGGAATTCGTTTTCACGTCTTCGAGATATCTGTGTGTCGTGATAATTTGTGATTATCTATGTTTAGGTTACATCAATTTTTTTTATAAATTGTTCTTTTAACTATACACAAATAATATCTACGTTGTGCATCGGTTTACGTAATTTTTAATTCTAGAACGATATTTATTTACCGTCCAAAATTATGTAAAATTACGATACAAGAAGGCATTGGTATTTGCGATTGAAAGGCCGCTGCAATTTCACCTCAGTTTAGTTTTAGACCAACGGAACAGAATCTATTCCGAGCCGCGGTACCCAGTGACGTCATTGCCAGTACCGCAATTACAGGATGATTTAGAAGAGGCTCCGGAAGCACTAACTGCCTCTAGACCATATGCCTACTTTGTAGTCTGCTTCACCCAGACATTAAGTTTTTAAATATAACTTCAAGGAGGCCCCAATTAGACGATTTCTCACTGAAAAGATAACACTTCGCGGCTGTTTAGTTTATAGGCATCTTAAATTTCAAAATACTATCTTTGACGATATAAAGACTTTTAAAAAGACACTGAGAAAATGTTTAAAGAAATAAACATAGGCTAACACTGTATAATAAGACGCAGACCCGGGACTACGTAATGTGATTTCAAGACACTTAGAGAGGTCGTGAAATTTTTTCAGGTATTAGCCCTCTTGAGCGTCTTGACTCAAAACTGGTTTTTGTAACAGCCAGTTTTGTTACCCAATAAAATCCGTTCATACGTTCCAAAGTAAAATGTCTGTCATTAAATATTTTAAATATATAGGGCCTAGTAATCTTTATTTGAAATGTTTGAAAATCTGATTTTACCAATCGTAATAATATTTGCAACTGTTAACCTATCACCTGATCAGACATTTTGTGAACGTGTAAAATACACTCAAACTGTTAAAAAACTGCGACAATTTCGCTTCTAGCGCGATAATGCTGAGTCAAAACATAAATCACTGTCAACAGAAAACTTACTAAAGTTCCGTTAGCCGAAACTGCCTAAATTCCGCAACACAACAAATTTTAAACAAAGAATAACAAGCTGTCAATACGCATACGTGACACTGACAAGGTATCACAAAAACTTACAATACCCTGAAATACGTTACTTCAGGTGTTACAGTGATACGCATATTTTTAGTAACACTTCATTGTGATGCGTGCTACTAACATAAACAACTAGAATAACGAATGACATGTTTAGTTATTTTAATACAAAATTTGGATAATTAAAACGACGCGATGGTGGACGCTGTACGTTGGTAAGTAAAACAGACTGGTGGCAAAAATTTCTAAGGAAAGAGACAATATCTTAGCGCCAAGGAGATAAAAGCAAGGATTGTCGCATAAATCGGCTGTACGTAACTGTTATTTTTTAGTAACTGCAAAATCTGTTAAAGTAAAACTGAACTAATATCGGTAACAGTAAAAATTTAAAGGTATTATTTTCTATCTCGGAGACCAGTTAATCTATTGATTTTGACAGCTTCAATTTTTTATGATGATTGCTCATTAATGATATTTAAAACGACATAGACAGCGTTATGCACTGTTCAATACTGAGGGTTGATGGCCGAAGCCGCAGGAAACAGAACCCATAGTAGGTATATAATGACATACATACTGAGGTTACGCGGCAAATAAACACATGAAATTCCAAAACATCTGTTACAACTGATCTAGATAAGGAGTAGATATTCCAAATACAGAGATACGGATAAAATTGCGATAATATGGAAATTAGTGTCAGAAAAAACTACACAAAGCACCGTCATGGTACGCGCCCACGATACAATCAATATCCAACAATACATTGTAATTATTAGATCAATGATATTAACTAACGTCAATAACAACGCAGATATAATGAATACCGAGTCAAATAAAACCTATGTTTATTGAAATATAAGACGAAAATTGCAGCCCAAACTGAACCCAACCTATGGTTAACCTATCTGAGGATTGACGTCCCGGACCAAGGCTGCGGACCACTTTCCTCTGTCAATACAGTTGACTAATTGCAATTGCTCGGCCTTGTGGATCTGGCTCAGGCTGTATTCGTGTTACCATGACGATACTAGTAAACATGCTGCCATTGTTCAGACTTTTGTTACAGACGGCTTATTATAAACAGTGAGTCTTTGAAATGTATACTAATGTTTTTATTTTCAGGCAATTTTCATTATTGTAATCTGCAAAGCGTTATGAATACTAGCAGGAAGTGTTCCGTGCTAACAGATTGTGCCAACTTTTGAATAATATTCAATGCAGATATTTCCTAACCGCACTACAGTTTGAACCGAGTAATCTGACCAAATGAGTAGAGGTTAACTGAGAATATTAAATTAACGCGTAACGAGAAATACTGCACTGAAAACTATAACTGAGAATATTAAATTAACGTGTAACGAGAAATACTGCACTGAAAACTAACTGAGAATATTAAATTAACGCGTAACGAGAAATACTGCACTGAAAAGTAACTGAGAATATTAAATTAACGCGTAACGAGAAATACTGCACTGAAAACTAACTGAGAATATTAAATTAACGCGTAACGAGAAATACTGCACTGAAAACTATAACTGAGAATATTAAATTAACGTATAACGAGAAATACTGCACTGAAAACTAACTGAGAATATTAAATTAACGCGTAACGAGAAATACTGCACTGAAAAGTAACTGAGAATATTATTAATTAACGCGTAACGAGAAATACTGCACTGAAAACTAACTGAGAATATTAAATTAACGCGTAACGAAAATACTGCACTGAAAACTATAACTGAGAATATTAAATTAACGTATAACGAGAAATACTGCACTGAAAACTAACTGAGAATATTAAATTAACGCGTAACGAGAAATACTCACTGAAAACTATAACTGAGAATATTAAATTAACGCGTAAAGAGAAATACTGCACTGAAAAATATAACTGAGAATATTAAATTAACGCGTAACGAGAAATACTGCACTGAAAACTATAACTGAGAATATTAAATTAACGCGTAACGAGAAATACTGCACTGAAAACTAACTGAGAATATTAAATTAACGCGTAACGAGAAATACTGCACTGAAAACTATAACTGAGAATATTAAATTAACGCGTAACGAGAAATACTGCACTGAAAACTAACTGAGAATATTAAATTAACGCGTAACGAGAAATACTGCACTGAAAACTATAACTGAGAATATTAAATTAACGCGTAACGAGAAATACTGCACTGAAAACTATAACTGAGAATATTAAATTAACGCGTAATGAGAAATACTGCACTGAAAACTATAACTGAGAATATTAAATTAACGCGTAACGAGAAATACTGCACTGAAAACTAACTGAGAATATTAAATTAACGCGTAACGAGAAATACTGCACTGAAAACTATAACTGAGAATATTAAATTAACGTGTAACGAGAAATACTGCACTGAAAACTAACTGAGAATATTAAATTAACGCGTAACGAGAAATACTGCACTGAAAAGTAACTGAGAATATTAAATTAACGCGTAACGAGAAATACTGCACTGAAAACTAACTGAGAATATTAAATTAACGCGTAACGAGAAATACTGCACTGAAAACTATAACTGAGAATATTAAATTAACGCGTAACGAGAAATACTGCACTGAAAACTAACTGAGAATATTAAATTAACGCGTAACGAGAAATACTGCACTGAAAACTATAACTGAGAATATTAAATTAACGTATAACGAGAAATACTGCACTGAAAACTATAACTGAGAATATTAAATTAACGCGTAACGAGAAATACTGCACTGAAAACTAACTGAGAATATTAAATTAACGCGTAACGAGAAATACTGCACTGAAAACTAACTGAGAATATTAAATTAACGCGTAACGAGAAATACTGCACTGAAAACTATAACTGAGAATATTAAATTAACGCGTAACGAGAAATACTGCACTGAAAAACTAACTGAGAATATTAAATTAACGCGTAACGAGAAATACTGCACTGAAAACTATAACTGAGAATATTAAATTAACGCGTAACGAGAAATACTGCACTGAAAACTATAACTGAGAATATTAAATTAACGCGTAACGAGAAATACTGCACTGAAAACTAACTGAGAATATTAAATTAACGCGTAACGAGAAATACTGCACTGAAAACTATAACTGAGAATATTAAATTAACGCGTAACGAGAAATACTGCACTGAAAAATATAACTGAGAATATTAAATTAACGCGTAACGAGAAATACTGCACTGAAAACTATAACTGAGAATATTAAATTAACGTGTAACGAGAAATACTGCACTGAAAACTAACTGAGAATATTAAATTAACGCGTAACGAGAAATACTGCACTGAAAAGTAACTGAGAATATTAAATTAACGCGTAACGAGAAATACTGCACTGAAAACTAACTGAGAATATTAAATTAACGCGTAACGAGAAATACTGCACTGAAAACTATAACTGAGAATATTAAATTAACGTATAACGAGAAATACTGCACTGAAAACTAACTGAGAATATTAAATTAACGCGTAACGAGAAATACTGCACTGAAAACTATAACTGAGAATATTAAATTAACGCGTGACGAGAAATACTGCACTGAAAAATATAACTGAGAATATTAAATTAACGCATAACGAGAAATACTGCACTGAAAAATATAACTGAGAATATTAAATTAACGTGTAACGAGAAATACTGCACTGAAAACTATAACTGAGAATATTAAATTAACGTATAACGAGAAATACTGCACTGAAAACTAACTGAGAATATTAAATTAACGCGTAACGAGAAATACTGCACTGAAAACTATAACTGAGAATATTAAATTAACGCGTGACGAGAAATACTGCACTGAAAAATATAACTGAGAATATTAAATTAACGTGTAACGAGAAATACTACACTGAAAACTAACTGAGAATATCAAATTAAAGCGTAACGAGAAATACTGCACTGAAAACTAACTGAGAATATTAAATGAACGCATAATGAGAAATACTGCACTGAAAAATATAACTGAGAATATTAAATTAACGCGTAACGAGAAATACTGCACTGAAAAATATAACTGAGAATATTAAATTAACGCGTAACGAGAAATACTGCACTGAAAAATATAACTGAGAATATTAAATTAACGCGTAACGAGAAATACTGCACTGAAAAATAGAACTGAGAATATTAAATTAACGCGTAACGAGAAATACTGCACTGAAAAATATAACTGAGAATATTAAATTAACGCGTAACGAGAAATACTGCACTGAAAAATAGAACTGAGAATATTAAATTAACGTGTAACGAGAAATACTGCACTGAAAACTAACTGAGAATATTAAATTAACGCGTAACGAGAAATACTGCACTGAAAACTATAACTGAGAATATTAAATTAACGTATAACGAGAAATACTGCACTGAAAACTAACTGAGAATATTAAATTAACGCGTAACGAGAAATACTGCACTGAAAACTATAACTGAGAATATTAAATTAACGCGTGACGAGAAATACTGCACTGAAAAATATAACTGAGAATATTAAATTAACGCATAACGAGAAATACTGCACTGAAAAATATAACTGAGAATATTAAATTAACGTGTAACGAGAAATACTGCACTGAAAACTATAACTGAGAATATTAAATTAACGTATAACGAGAAATACTGCACTGAAAACTAACTGAGAATATTAAATTAACGCGTAACGAGAAATACTGCACTGAAAACTATAACTGAGAATATTAAATTAACGCGTGACGAGAAATACTGCACTGAAAAATATAACTGAGAATATTAAATTAACGTGTAACGAGAAATACTACACTGAAAACTAACTGAGAATATCAAATTAAAGCGTAACGAGAAATACTGCACTGAAAACTAACTGAGAATATTAAATGAACGCATAATGAGAAATACTGCACTGAAAAATATAACTGAGAATATTAAATTAACGCGTAACGAGAAATACTGCACTGAAAAATATAACTGAGAATATTAAATTAACGCGTAACGAGAAATACTGCACTGAAAAATATAACTGAGAATATTAAATTAACGCGTAACGAGAAATACTGCACTGAAAAATAGAACTGAGAATATTAAATTAACGCGTAACGAGAAATACTGCACTGAAAAATATAACTGAGAATATTAAATTAACGCGTAACGAGAAATACTGCACTGAAAAATAGAACTGAGAATATTAAATTAACGTGTAACGAGAAATACTGCACTGAAAACTAACTGAGAATATTAAATTAACGCGTAACGAGAAATACTGCACTGAAAACTATAACTGAGAATATTAAATTAACGTATAACGAGAAATACTGCACTGAAATCTAACTGAGAATATTAAATTAACGCGTAACGAGAAATACTGCACTGAAAACTATAACTGAGAATATTAAATTAACGCGTGACGAGAAATACTGCACTGAAAAATATAACTGAGAATATTAAATTAACGTGTAACGAGAAATACTACACTGAAAACTAACTGAGAATATCAAATTAAAGCGTAACGAGAAATACTGCACTGAAAACTACTGAGAATATTAAATGAACGCATAATGAGAAATACTGCACTGAAAAATATAACTGAGAATATTAAATTAACGCGTAACGAGAAATACTGCACTGAAAAATATAACTGAGAATATTAAATTAACGCGTAACGAGAAATACTGCACTGAAAAATATAACTGAGAATATTAAATTAACGCGTAACGAGAAATACTGCACTGAAAAATATAACTGAGAATATTAAATTAACGCGTAACGAGAAATACTGCACTGAAAAATAGAACTGAGAATATTAAATTAACGCGTAACGAGAAATACTGCACTGAAAAATATAACTGAGAATATTAAATTAACGCGTAACGAGAAATACTGCACTGAAAAATAGAACTGAGAATATTAAATTAACGTGTAACGAGAAATACTACACTGAAAACTAACTGAGAATATCAAATTAAAGCGTAACGAGAAATACTGCACTGAAAACTATAACTGAGAATATTAAATTTACCAGTAACGAGAAATACTAAAATTTAAAACTGAGAATATTAAATGTGCCAGTAACTGAACTGAACACTGAGAATATTAAATTAACGCATAAGGAGAAATACTGCCCTGAAAACTACTGAAAATATTAAATTATAGCGTAACGAGAAATACTGAACTGAAAACTGAGAATAATTAAATTAACGCGTAACGAGGAATACCTGAATTGAGAACTTAATTAAAAAATAATTCGCCAGTCCTAACTTAACAACGACGGTTATAATCATACTTGGTTATTCATTATTTTGTTATTTAAAGCTTTTGAATGAAATAAATAAAACTTGCGCTGGCTATAGTGCTAAAACATGTACATCGTATACATTTTTAATGATCACTCAAAAGTGCTGTGTAGGTCATGATGGGCGAAAATTTCTAAATGATGGGTCTAGTTTACATGAGCTTATTTTCTAATGCAAGATTTTCCATTTACCTATGAAAGATTAAGTACGCGAATTCCTCAAAATAATTTAATAATTTATAAACGGATATTTTATAGTATGAGACATCTTCGAATATAAAACCTAGTACATATACAGATGTCCTACGTACTAATTTGTGCAATACGTCAGTGTGTACTCAAAAAGTCTTACAGACCTACCCCAACCTATCAACATAACCTATTCTAATCTAACCTAACCTAACTATAATCTGATGTTATCATAACCTACTCTAACATAACCAAAATAAGTAAGTTTATTTTGGAAATCAAAATGTATTTAGCCAAGTAATATTCTATGTTTCACTTCTGTACGCCGTAAAGGTGATGCAAGTAAAAAGTGAATGGTGTACTAAACACCTGACTATAAACTGACTGACAAACGAGTAAACATAACCTCAATTCTTTACAACGATAACAACAGAACAATCTTTCAGACCGATTGGGGTTGTAATGAAGTGTTGTTACCTTTTACTGCTGCTTTGATATTTGTTTAGCTTTGGAACTTTCGACACTATTACCTCATAGTATAGCACTTAGTAGAATATTGGTGTAAATAAAATTTCTTAAAATACTACACTGCTAGTCAGATTTTCCTCAAACTTTGCTTATATAGGTTTATTAACACGTCCCTACATCAAATTTGAAATTAAGTAAGTAATTCAAGAGTAAAGAGGAAAAACCGACGCAGTCATGGTTTATTTTAGTTTTTTCGATTTACTTTGTAAATTTTTAATTTCAAATTTATTACACCGATTTGTCTTATAAATATTCATATATCAACAAACACCTGTAAACCCATTTTTGATAAATTAGCCGATTTTCCATTTTTTTTTTTTTTTTTTTACGAACTGGGTTTTTAGAGATTTAGTAACCTATCCGTTGATTCGACACTTAAAGATTATATTTAGGGAGGGAGGGAGGGAGGGGGAGGAGAGGGAGAGAGAGAGAGATTAAATAATAAATTAAAAAACATTATCTCCGTTTAAACATTATTAAGCGAGATCTCCGTTTCAACTCGACGGTTAGGTATTTGTTTTTTTTTATTCGTAGTTTTGGACAAACGAATTGGCTGATTGTCTTGAAATTCGACAAGAACGTACCTTGTACAAAAACCAACCGATATGTGTAAGATTTTCCCATACATTTCCGTTTCAAGCAGTCAACATCTATTTTGCAATAATCAGCGTACGCGGTTTTTTCCAACCGCATTGTTTGAAAAATTCAAATTCGTACAGACCGAGGAACGTATATGTAAGATTTTTCCGATTCACTTCCGCTTCAAGATGAACGGCTGTGATTGAAAGATGAGAGGATAAGTGTATTCGCTGTACTGTAGTTTCTTGTAATACTGGCTGAACGGCAAGACCTATCATAATTTTAACGGCTATATGAAGAAAAAGCATAAAATTTTGAATAAAACCAGTGTGTTTTTTCATAAATATTAGGTTACTGGTTAATTGACGGAAAATATTAAGTGCGCATTATAGCGCTTTTGTGGAGCTCTGTACATATATTTAACAGTAAATGCTTTAATATTTCGTACTAACTAGGCTATATGAAAATAATATATAGCAACCAAATAAAAATTATTAATTTAACTTCTGCTTTTGTATTGTTGACTAAAGATTGTTTTTTCGAGACCTAATTTCGACGAAGAATTAATGAAAATATTAACATTGTGTTGAAGTAAATAAGCACCGATTTATGTATATACGTTTTAAAATAACATAATAACAATAGTGAATGAACTACAATTGAAAACAATTCTAGAAGAAACAATGTTCGATGTTTCGCCAAAGTCATATACGAGTCTGGCATCTTCGAGATTATTCTCGCTCCAAATCTGAGGTCAAACTTAGACTTGAATGTCTTCAGACTTGGAGAGAGAATAACCTTGAAGGTGACAGATATGATTTTTGCGATATACATATAATAAAGGCAGCAGTGGATTTTGAATCTATGTCCTTTAGTTTTATAAGCAGAGATGTAACCACTGAACTATGGTCGCACGTTAGGTTATCATTTCACTGGTAGGTGTGAGCATTCAAGAATAACCGACATTTTCCGAAAAATGAAATATATTATGAAAACATTTATTACCAACTGTACAGGTGCGCCTAAAAATATTTTCACTAAAAAAACTTGTCGTTTATGTTTATCAAGTGATTTAATAAGAGAAAGGGACTATACAACATAGAAATAAATTATAGCTTTAAATTCATATAAAGTAGAAAATAAAATTTAGGTAAAATTTAATCAAAATCACTACAACCTATTTTGAGATAATTGGATTTTTGTTAATCTGTAGTTGCTTTTTATCCATAGTATTGAAACCCCACTTCTAAGAACCTTCCAATCTTCACATTCAAAGTTTAAAATATAATTGATTTAAGCTTTAAATCGCACTAAAAAAGACGAATTATTTTGATCATATGACATATGATTACGATTAGCGTAGTTTCCTAGTGAAATGTTAAGGTTAAAAAAAACTTGTGCAAATTTTTGAGGTACGATTTATCTGCATATAAAAATCTCAACTTACTATCTCATTACAGATAATTGCTTAATGAGGTTTTTAAAATAGCCTCATGTTGAGTTTCCTAATTAAAATTTTGGAACAACATATATTTGTGCATGTTTCTGAACTATATCTATTTCCTGACCAAATTTCAAATTTCATAGTTGTCGATATATTTCCGTATTCTTTTCAAAATAGCCGAATTCGGACTTCCAAACTCAAAATTTTTGAGCGAAAATATATTTGTGCGCCGTTTTTATCTACATCCTACGTGCAAACTAAATTTCAGCTTTTTAGCTTTTATAACCACCGAGATATTATCGTCTATCTTTCGATAGACAATTCTTGCAAGCTTCTGAGCTTTACTTGCATAGGACATTTCAGCAAACAAGATTTTATTGTCGCTCAAAAATGTGTTGAGGTTTCCATAACCCATTTCGAACCCCTAATCAAAATGTTGGGGTAAAAATATCTAGCACATTTTTGACCTGTCTCATCTCCTATTCACCTGCATACTAAATTCAGCTTTCTGATTCTTCCGGTGACATTTGCAGATATTTTTGTACAGGCCTTAGGAAGGAGAAAGGTCAGAAAATAGTTCACGATAATAATTTTTTTATACTATTATTTTAAAATGCATACAGTTAGAACCATTCGACCTCAAATAATACACTTTGTAACTTCACGCATACCTTAATAAACATTGTATATTTCATAAGCACACTCTTAAGATATATAAAATCGATGAAATTATAAAACATGATCTATGTCATGGTTAGAATATTCCATATTTTTGTGTAGGTATAGCTGTAGGCCTGCGGTTATTTCGGCCAAGATACTCTTAATAATGCGTAAACACAGCAGAGTTGTATTATTTAGGTTTTTAGATCTTTACTTCTGGATCAGCACTTCGAATTGTTTATTTCCAACAACGTATTTGTACGACCACCAAGTAGGCTACATTATATAAATAAAGTGCCTATAAGAAAGTTAATTACAGTAAGGCATCGATTAAGCGAGGGCCTGAAATAGAATCAGATTAATATAATCTAAATAGTTACAATGTCCTTCAACTGTTTTCTTTATTTTACGAAAATGTCTTCAGGAAACACAGTTTATATATACGCAGTTTATCACCGTTAGGCCTATTGGCTGCAATGCTAAATGTACAGATTTTAGATGTAGGCCTACTAGAACACAAAACACATTTAGTGATATTATTTAAACATTTACAAAGTGTGTTTATCATAAATTATTTATACTTAAGACCTTTGGTAATTGATGGAAATCCATTAACGTGTTAGACCCTATTATTTCATAAGTATTTTTCGGAGCTGAAAAAATAATTGCGATATACACATTGTTTCGCTGACGTATGGAAACTAATAATAAAAACATTGAATAATATTTTTGTTTTATTAATTGTGACACTGTTATTACTCGGACAAGTTCGTTAGCAAAATCCGTTGACCAATTTGAAAATAGCGGTCATTCCAAACCTTTTAAAAAAATCATTACATTTTTGTATTACAATTTTTCTGAAAATACTATATCACCGTTGTAATTAGCTTTAAAAATTTACATTATGAAATCACAATGATTTAAAATTTTTTGTCTTAGCGCCTATAAACGACGAGGGATGAGCATTAACGGAAGAATAACAGCTATGTCAGTTGTAATCAGTTACTGCAGTATATAATTTACGACCATGAGTGCGCAAATTGTAGAGCAGATATTGGAGTAGCCTCACCACTTAGGACCCAACGGTCCTGATGGTGACGTATGCAGACTTTATCATAAAAGTTACAACTAAATGAATGGTTCAAGAACATTGCTCAACATTATAACTAAAACTTGTTTGTAGACGCAATAAAAAAAAACCTTGGAAAATTAATATATCAAAATCAGTTTATGAAATCAGTTTTCAAAATCAATTCACTACATATATGATTAGAGGCTAAATAGCTCAAAGTATGGTTATATAGAAAGGTTCATAACGAACGTCAGTGAACCAAATTTGTAACAAACAAATTTACTGTTCCAGGTTTTTTGATTTTCTCTCGAACAATAAATTATTTTATTTCAAATTTGTTAGTTATTTTAGTATACGACCATACATAAACAAAATCCGATGACTGATTTTAAGACACCAGACAAGAAAACACTCTTTTTGAAATATACGCCTACATTACGTAGGTTGGTTTGGTCCTACATTTGAGCAAACTTTCATCAAAACTATTTCATAAAATCCGATTTTTGTTTTTTTAAGGGGGTTTGACCAGAAAATTTAAAAATATTTTACGATATGGCAAGCTAATCCTATGTTACATTTCATTGACATGTGGCGATTTGTTTATTTTCCATTGATTTAGACAAACTGATAAAGTGAAATCCACTTTTTTGGGCTTCAAAAGTTTTTTTTCACGATCTCTATATTTTCTATAACCTATATTTTTTACAGTAATAAGAAAGTAAAAACAGTTTGTTGACTTCAAAGAATTATAAAATCTTATAAATTTACTCCTTGGTGAGGGGCGTGAGTTTAATTAGAACGTTCCGATTTTTCAAAATTAAAACACGGTTCTTATGACTAGTAGTACATTGGGTCAAAATATTAAAATACAATTTGAGCGAATGAACTTCTGGTTGTTTCATCTTTTGGTCATGTGACCCCATCTCAAGTTGACAACCCTACCTGGTAGCACATACCTGAGAGTGCCTCAGTTTGCATCTGACACTTCAATTAGTTACTGAGAACACAATGACAATACAGTAGTCCAAGCCAACAAAGCCATCATCACAACACACAATATACGAGGCTATTGTCACTCGCGACATAACAATCCGCTGTTTCATTACTTAAGTATTGGCGTCAGTACTGTCCAACTCAAAACGACAATCGTGCAGCGGACATCGTAGGATCTAAGCACGACTGCATTATACACGAAAAAAATTGTTGATAGATATATCCGTTTCCAAGAACCCTGAGCCCAAGTATGTGGCAGAACCTGGATGTTCGGCTGTCTTATGTGTTGTGCCCAACGTTGGAGACTAAATGATGGATAAAAAAATGGCATGTAAGTAGTTCTAGTTGGTCTATAACTCGTTTTTTGTTAATTTTTCAACAAGAACTTACAATTTTAATTGATTTTCTTCATCTGTAGTCTATAAAAAAAATAGCTTCGAGAATTATCAAAAAAAACTAGGTTTGATATTTGTTGGTATAACACGTTTTATGATGGGGATTTTTAGATAATAACCCGATTTTCCGTTACATGATGTGAAAAAGTTTTTATAATGTTTATGCACAATTTAGAAAAAAAACATAGATCTTTTTCAAGTTGCCTGACAAAAATACTTAAACACATTCAGGAAATTATAGAAAAACCTAACCACCTTTACCCAATGTCACACGTTACATACACTACCTTCTGTTACATACATTTATTTACGTGAAGTAACGTAAGGATTTCTTTGCTCGGATTGACCTAAAACCGATTTTGTTAATCTTATTAGGGAACATCCTTCCGTTGCAAAATGAGCTACTGGAGCAACCATCATGGACCCAGATTCGGAAATTTTAAATGACCTACATATATTTTAAGGTTTTTTACAAATTGTATAAATGTGTGTGTGTGTGTGTGTGTGTGTGTGTGTGTGTGTGTGTGTGTGTGTGTGTGTGAGTGTGTGAGAGAGAGAGAGAGAGAGAGAGAGAGAGAGAGAGAGAGAGCGTGTGCGCGCGCGCTTTAGCATTCTAAGTAGCAAAACTGATCAGATTTGATTAAGTTTGCACAAAAAAACTAGTTTTCTTATTGCTTGATACCCAGCAAAATCCACTCAATCGACTTAAAATAGCATTCATTCCAACTCTTTCTTATTTACGCTGTTTTGAAAACCTGATTTCATAAACAGTGTTAAAATCTCAATTAAAATTTTCAATTGTCAATACAAATTAAAAATTTTAATGTATGCAGATTATGATGGTGAAATCAGATTTTCAAAAAAAGTGTAAGATGAAAAAATTTTGATTTTTAGAAATCAGCTTCCATCATGTCAGCGAGACGTTTTGTCATTTACATTTCATAAATTACAAGACACAACCTTGAACCTATATTATTGTGTGAATTAATGGTTTAACTAATCCAATACCGATGTAACACCGCAAAGCCACATGCTGTCCGATGCGAGAAGTTGTAGAGCAGAACCAGAGATAAGTAGTCCGCCCTGTGACTGTCCATGGAGTAGCGAGAAAGTCGGATACCGGCTCTGTAACTTTCCTCGACTTTCATCACAACTGTGTGTCTTGTCGGTTGTAGGATATCCTTTTTAGCAACATCGAAATATTTTGAAGAAGACCATGGAGGAAAATAAACACCAGCGAAAAGGATAAATGCTTCTTATCCTTAAGTAAAAATGATAATATGAATGAACACACACGATTTCAATCCACATTCTTTATACCTTAACAGAAATCGATTAATTATTATAAACTGCGACATAACATTTTAACGCGATCAAGATGTCATGACAGCAAGATCAAACACAGAATTCAGTAAGCTAATTGTACAGTGCAATAAAAAAACAATCTAGTAAGTAACGTATCAAATATGCAATACAGCAAACCAAATTAAAAACAATAATGAATAAAGGAAACAATAATACAATGCAATAAGTTACAAAACAATGCAATAAACGGTTTACTGTACCCCAAGAACAGAATGCAATAAGTCAAGAACAAACAATTTAGAATGAAAGTACAGAATGCTAAAAATCAAGTTAAAAACAATAACTTGACAATAACATAACCAATAACAATAACTTTGTAATAAACAAAGTAGGGGTCTATATAGTGCAGTTAATAATAAAAAAAATTAGTCTGCAAAAACAATTTTGTAAACCAAGTACGTCAAGTAAAAACAAAACTGCAATCTAAATACTCAAAAAGATAAGTATGTTGAGCTTGAGTCCAAATTTTAATGTACTAAGTGCATACAACGCTACAAGTCAATACGTTATTGCTGTATTGAATACAATAAGTCGAGTAAAAACTGACGCATTAATTGAAGAACAAAATAATGTATTACTGTAAACAATGCAATAAGTCAAGTATAAAACAATGCAGTAATCTAAATACTCATTGCACAGAGTAAGCCAAGTATACAATGCAATAAGTAAAGTACAAAACAATGCAGTAAGCCAAATTAACAATGCAGTAAGTACAAAACAATGCATTAAGCTAAGAAAAAAAACAACGTAGTACACCAAAGTAACAATGAAGTAAGAAAAAACAACGCAGTACGCCAAATTAACAATGCAGTAAGACAAATACAAAATAATGCAATAAGCTAAATACAAAACAACGCAATACGCCAAATTAACAATGCAGTAAGTTAATAACAAAATAATGCAGTAAGCTAAGTACAAAACAACGCAGTACCCCAAATTAACAATGCTTTAACTCAAGTATAGAACAATGCAATAGGCCAAGTACAAAACAATGCATTAAGTACAAAACAATGTAATACGCCAAATTAACAATTCAAGTACAAAACAATGCAGTAAGCCAGATAAAAAACAACGCAGTAAGGTAAAGTTCACAATGCAATATCCTCGTATAATAAGTAAATACTTATTATATTTACTTTTTACAATGTAGTAAGTAAAGTACAAAACATTGCAAAAAGGATAAATAAGTCAATTACAATTTAGTTGTCAAATGCGAAATATAGTAAGTCAAGTAGCCTACACTACTGTAAGTCACATACACAATGCCGTAAGTCAAGGGCAATGTAATAAGTCAAGTGTATACAAAACAATACAATAGGTGAAGTACAAAACAATACGGTTGACAAAGTGTTGCAATCCTTTCTGGACACGTTGTCCCAAACAAAAGTTAATGTCCCATTTACCGAATTCCGTCACTCTTGAATAGCCAAGATGTTAAACACCATTAAATCGCTAAGTTTATTGGACCCCTTTGTGTTCAAGCCATCATACAAATCTTGAAGAACTAAATTTAGCTAAGTGCCTGTTTGTGAAGAAGCATCTGGTCGAGAACATATGTCGTGGGCTCTAGGAGAATTTCGTTTCTTTTAAAAGTCGCATTTGTAACTGGAATTGAATGTTTGAACAACTTCCATCTGGTTTTATATGAGACGGAGTTGGGTAAAATAATGAAGTAGAAGGATATTTATAGATATCACTGGTGCTTTGGTTTATGACACCAATGCTTGTGTAAACAGACGTAAACCCCGGTGTGGACTGAGAGCGGTCACACGAGACACGTGGCAGATGCAGGACAGACTGCACGAGTAAACTAAAACCCTCTTAACCTTCTTCACAAGGCCAATGTTTATAACAGTTTATAAATAAACAATAAATATAGCTCAATTTGAAACTTACGAAATGTTAGTTATTTTCCAAAACCATGACTATTTAATTTACTAGAAACAATATTTTATTAGATCTAATTAAGTAATTTCATGTTTATGTAATTTATATTATAATGTAATAATCTATATATTGCATGTATTAAAAAAATATAAGACCTAATAATACCAGTCAGTCTTATTTATTCTTAATACCCATATATGGGGCTGGGTTTTACTATGATAGTCGCTCCAATAAATTTTTATAAAATGGAAATTCGCTAATGATGACTTACGCATAAAACAAAAACAAACTTGGTAACTCCACATTTTATTTTGTTTCTATTTTTGCCACCTTGCTTGGCTATATGCCGCTAATGAAAATACTTTTAATAAGTCACCAGGATACAGCCAAGATTAGATAAACTGAGCTAATCAAAAAAAAAAAATTATAGAGCCCAAACAACTTCGGTGGCAATGTTTGAAATTTTTGTTCTTAATTTTTTTTAGGACTTACGAAGTGAACAATGCCTTACTATATTGTGCTCGTTTAACAAAAATAATATGGCCTAAACAACTCTGATGCCCAAGTTTTAGAATAGTTCTTTTTTAAAGGAAATATACTGTATTACGAAGTGAACAACGATAGATCTGTTGCCTTACTATATTGCCTTACTACTGTTGCCTTACTAAGTTTTAGAATAGTTCTTTTTTAAAGGAAATATATTACGAAGTGAACAACGATAGATCTGTTGCCTTACTATATTGTGCTCGTTTAACAAAAATAATATGGCCTAAACATCGCTGGTGTTAAATCACTGGTTTACGAACTGTTCTTAACTCTTTTTAAAAGATACCCATTAGAAAGCGACTAACGATAATTTTGTTATAATTTGGACTGAGGCCAGGTATGTATTTTGGTTGTGTTTACCATGGAACACCAACTCTGTTGGGTTGAACAAGTAACCTGATCGAATGTGCACTGCAATAATTCCAGAATAGTTTATTGCTGGACAAAACAGTTTTGTTATTAAACTTAATACAGTTTGGAAACTAGAAGAAACAGGAAAATCGACCTAATTTCTCAAAACTGGTTTATGAAATCTGGTTCGTTTTGATCATTGGTCTCGTATGAAAATTCATAAATGAATACAGCATACAGAATTCGAAATAAAAGAAATTAACGGTTTGAAAATTTACCGAAAAAACTAACCTCAATTTATTCCTGAACATGAGTTTTTCTTAACATGAGGCTGTCTTAAAACAAAATGTAATGTAAAAATCTGTTTTTGTGGAAACGCCTGCTTTCAGTTTTTAGTCGAAAGTCTCATTATTTAATACGTTTTATTTGAGTACTTAATGTCTGCATTTGAGCAGAATTTGATCAAAATCGTTAAATTCAATAAAATCAGATTACAAAAAATAGACTTCGGCGAAATGCTGGAGCATATCTAATAAAAACCACATTTATCAGTCATGAGGACCTTTGTATTCTTTTTGTTCTCCAACCACAAATAACACCCTTCAAACTTTTATAATTTTGAATTGGTACGATCATTAATTATTCTTAAAAAAGGCAAAATTTTGAACCAAAGTTGTAAAAATGAAGACGATTTTCTTATTTTTATTGTCAACAGCTTTCGACCTAAATATTGTGGAGAAATAATAATTATAATTATTAAATGTAATTACATTTAAGAAATTTTATGCACTTTTTGGCACCATTATGCGTAAGTATTAAACCACTTTCTAAACTTTCCATTTTTCCCAATTATGCAATAATCCTTTTATCAGATTTGTGTGCTTCCTTGAATGGCTTGAGATGCGTCGTAAATAAACATACATCAAAATCTACTTCAGTGAAACTTATATAACTTTGTAAACCAGGTCTTCTGTAACAACAATTAACATCTAGGTTGGTCTCGTAATCAGGAAGTATGAGGACCTGAACCTGGGAATGCTAATGTAAATAAATTAATCCGAGCAACGAAATCCTCGGCGTGATCTCTCTACCCAGCCCCGGTAATTTACGGAGCCTTATTGTTCTATAAAAAAACAGTGTTAATTAAATCCACCAACCTGCGTTGGATCCGATGTGTGCATCTCGCTTGACTAACCCGCGAACAAACAGGAAGTGATAAATAGTTCTGAGGGCTCGTTAGTTTATCCAAGTCACGCCCTTTAGGCACATTTGTCCGGTCACATTCTTGGCGAATGTCAATATTACTGGTACTAGAATAGCATTGTGAAAATACTTAGATTTGAGTAGTATTTCTTTCGAAAATTCTTATTAGTTTTGACACCTTATTCTATTGTTAAAATTACTACTTAATGATTGAATATTCATAATTTTTTTTATCATTTGTATACATTCGTATTTTTTACTATAAATACTGTAGTGTTTGAAATTTTTAACGAATTGTTGCCTAAATAGTTTTTTTTGTATAAAAACCTGTTTAGATTTTATATTTTCAAACCGCCCGCCTTAACGAAACTTATTTTACATTTTTGAAACATCGATCTGAATTGTTACACAAATGATGGCGAATGCTGATTAAAAATGTAACAATGCCATGAAGAATGGTAATTAACCATTAGATTTAATTACCTACGATTTTAACTAAACCCTCTAATAACAAAGAAAATGATACAAATAAGCTGATAAAAAAATGATACAAATAAGCTGATAACAAAAAAAATGATACAAAAAACATTTTACACACCTTCTCACTTGCAATTATTTCTCTAAGAAATCCGGTTGGGATATTGCTAACAAAAACCAGGTTCTTCTTAAAATAGGTCAAGATTTTGATAATATTTTGTCATACATGCCTATGTAGAATCGTAATTCAAATCAAGGTATCAATTTCAAATTAGAAATTAAAAATTACGGTTGCAGAGTATCTATATATAAAAAATAGAACTTTGTATTTGACAAAACTTTTAACAAAATGTGATGACAATATTTGAGAATTATGTCGATTTACCGGGTTCTTTGTAAGTAGGGGGAAATAATTGAATGTAAAAGTTCGTGTTAAGTTTTTGCAACATTTGTTTCGCTGTACTGATTTTACGCTTGTATCTTAAAAGAATTTATTACACTCGACTAGTTTTGATTTATTTGTGATAAAGAATTACAAAAGAGAAGCGCAGTAATTTAGACTCTGACCTCAACACAGGTTTTTTTGAGTTTAGTTTGATATGCGTTAACGTCTCGATCCCCATATTCATTAATCAGTGTAACTAGCAGAAAGCAAACAAGTTAAACAACAAATACACCAGAAGAAGTGACTTTAATTTTTCAAAATCATATTAATAAATTAACAACCTGGCTTCAAAATTGGAGAATAAAACCAAGCAAAATCACATCATGTCACCTTCACCTTACGTAAAAAAAATTGTCCTCTTTGTGTATTTAAATAACACACCAATTCGTCAAGATAATAAAGTAAAAATATTTGGGCCTACACCTTGACAGAAGAATGGCATAAAGCCATCACATAAAAACAAAGCGTCTAGTTTTAAATTCTAAACTCACACTTCTCTATAGACTTCAAAATTTTAATTCGGTTTTATCTCTACATCAAAAAATAACAATTTACAAAACTCTGATCAGACCAATTTGAACATACTTCATAAAATATTTGGCTATGCGAAGAAAAGCAATTTACAAAAGATTCGAACATTTCAATCAAATTTTTACTATTAATACACACGCTCGCATACTCATAAAACAGTAACTTTCTTTTACTTCAAATTCTGCACGCAGATTGACATTATGAATCTTCAAATATGCCTTAAGTTTGAGTACAAACTAATGGAACGATTTTAAAAATTTGGCCGAAGTTTTTGTAATGTTTATGTTTTCAAGATTAATGTTTAAAGTTTAGACGTTCAAATGAAAAACAATTTATCGTTCTTTGTTCATGTCAAGCTAGAGTAACAGTGACGTTTGGTCGAATGAAGAAATATATTCAGAAATGGCACTGATTATCCGGGTACTTCCGTCATTTATGAATTATTCTATTGCTCGTGACAAGGCAACCAAACATCTGCGCATGTCGTCTGCTCATGTCTGTCTACTTGTATTTGCATAATATTAAACTTAACTTTGTTAGCAACACACGACCGCAGCACAAAGCAGACATATAATGTTGTCGTTTCTAAAATATTAAGTTTTACGGTTTGCGTTCGACTGCAAAAACTGTATCTCACCGTCGTAAAAGGTTTTAGTGTCAACAGTAATAAATTTCTTCGTTATAATTTTTAAATCAAGAAATTCGTTCAGATCGTCAAAGACTGAATCAGAGATGAGACAATACAAATCCATTACAGATCATAAAAAGTGTTTACTATACTGTACAATACAACCTTTGCTCTTTAATTTTGGACATACTGACACATTAAATTTTGAGCTCCTTTTCTTTAAATGCGTATAGATTGTATAAGTTTTTACAAGCTTGTGCACTAAATTTTTTCTCAAATCCCTTGAAATTAGTAATGTGCGTCGGAAATATTCCCGTGTATGAAGGAAGTAATGAAATGAGAATAACTTGAGAAAGCTTCCGGGTATTTTCCCAGAGACCCGGAAGTTCCCAAAAAGGGAGAATTTATATCAAAGTTAGATGTTACTTACATCTTATGCACTTACCAGTTAAAAATATGATATGTTTGTATTAGTAAATCATCAAGAATTAAACAATAGAGTGAGTACATTAAAGTTTAAGTTTTTTTTAAATTTGATTCTAGGCTTGGTGAAAATAATTTTTAAAGTAAAAAACGTATACTGCTAGTTTTTTTTAATTTGTTTACAGTTAATAGAGTTAAGATACATTGTTTCGACCTAAATGCTAAAATAAAATTAAACTCCGGCGAGTTTATGGATTTTGGTAATATTTCCGGCAATTTTTCGACGGAATTTTCCCTGAGGTCTACCGTTATGATCACAAACCCAGCTTAAGAAAGTGAACACGTATCTCGTTCATTTTATTAATTGAATAATATGATTAAAATGTTGAAATCAGGTTTTCAAAAGAGTGTAGATTAGGTTTTTTTAAAAGTTTTCCTATGACAGCCTGATTTTAGAAACGACTGAACGAACTTTGCTGTTGGGAACGAACTTGTCCCGCAATTGCAAAAATACATATTGACTGTGCAAGTTGAATAAAACTGGACCCAGTTGCAAACCCTATTTTTAAAAAAATCAAAAATATACACATAAAACATTAGTAACGACCTCTAAAACAGTGGTTATATATAAGATTCCGCGTCTTGATCTTACCATAATTGTTCCAAAGCTCATATTTTATTAAAACGTATTAACAAATTCTGAATTCAATAATACAAAAGCTTACGGAGTAGCCTACCGATATTTGAGCAAAAAACATTTAAATCACAACCATAGTAAACGACGACCATAACTTACAAGACCCGGTACTAATCATGGCTAACTAAACAACGTTAAAAAAATCAAACATGCCTGTTACGTAGCATGCATTATACTCATAACTAATTACAAATAGCCTAAATTAAAATAAATAATAATAATATTCAATTAAAAATCTAAATACATTTATAAACAGTAACACGACTTGAAAGTAAAATAATGATCAAAGTAAAGACAGCAGTACATTCAGATAATGTGATATGACCATTCGAACTAATCCAATTCAACTCAACGTAATTAAATGTAATCTTCTGTGATTATAATGATGTCGTTTGTTAATGACATTTAATTATATTGACCAGCTGTGTCAAAATAACCAGCTGATTGTTATAAAGGTAACGCGTACTGTAGTAATACAAATAATGAATACTATTAGTAGTTCATTTAAATGCACGATCTGAGTTTCCTAAGAATACAAACTCAAACAGAAACTCTTGGATTTTTCCCTAACATGGAAGTATAGTTGGCGCAGTAAAACAAAAGGAATGCATCTAAAGTTACGCCATCAATGTCCGACTCTTTGTTTGGCAAAGCTCGGTTGGTAGGCTGCCAAGACAGGGATGTCCCTGATGCCTGGTGCCTGGTGGTTGGTGACTCACTCATCCACTGGGCAATGCTCCTTCAGTTTTATTTAGCGAAGGTATTCCATCTGCACACCGGGAAGGTCTGTGCCACAGCACGTCTTCATGGTGACACTTTTTGTTGTCGTTCGTTAGATATTTTGGACAACTATGGAGCTGCTCTAGGCCTCGTCAGCTTGCTCACCTTTTTATATAATACTTTTACATAATTTTCTTAATTTTTACTTTTTTTTAAATTACGTAAATTGAAAATGTTTTCATTTTAAACTATTGCTCTGTTAACTCTTAAGTACCGGGGGACTGAGAATCGCTCGGGGCTGCAATCAATCCGCTTGTCTTTTGAGAAGTTTTCCTTCTCTGATTAGAGAACCGGGGCTGCAATCAATCAGCTTGCCTTTTGAGAAGTTTTCCATCTCTGATAAGAGAACTGATAGGAGGAGATGGAGGGAGGGAGGCGTGGTGTGGCGGTAGAACAAACTTCGCCGAAATACGTCTCTACTTATACATAAGCCTATATCTTATATAACTTTTGACCTTCTGTTATTGCATAAAACTGAGTGTTAGCAATTATGCCAAAATATTTCCAATAATAATAACAATAACAATTAACTGCCCAAATAATTTCCGGGTTCGATTCCCGGCGAGGGCTTGGCATTTTCATATGCTATAAATCATCCCACCGTCTGCATTAGCCCAAGTGTGCACAATAGTCGGACGTTAAAAAAAAAAAAAAAAAAAAATCGACCTCTCCGACACTGAATTTATTTTAAATTTAAATCTCTTTACAATTAATTTATGAGAAATTTGCTAATTACAAATACATGTGATGGTTGCTGAATACTCTAAACAAAGCAAAAAACCTTGGTTGAACAAATTTCTTGAAATCAACTGTTGTTTCATTTTACAAACGTTTCATAATTCTGTTTAGCTTATGCCATATCGGGTTAAGCTTATGTTCTGTTGTTTTATTCCATTGTTCTTGAAGAAACCTGAACCAGGCGATTTTGTTAAGAAAACGTAATTTTTTAAAAACCAGAATTAATTTTGATTCTTATTAGGCCATAGTCTGTTACTGATATGCTACTTACAGACATATTGTTAAAAATGTGCATGTAACACTAGGCCGTTTGTACTACCAAACGAGAAACAAATAACAAAACATGAAAGAGAATAAATAAGTTCTTTAGTTTTAACAAATTTTAATAATACGATGTCTCCTTTCGAAAAAAAACAACAATAAAAAACACATGTACATACAAGCGAAATTATCAATAAACAAAACATGTACACTATATTAACATGTTCATATTTCTACAACTTTTTTTATTTGAGTCTTGCTAACCAAAGTTTCACTAGTTGGAGCATTGCCACTCTTAACATACTATGGCCTTGACAATGCTCTGTCGCGTTAAGTGCAGCACTGTCGTTAGACAAAGCTTTAACGAGTGAAACCTTGGTTGACAAGACTCAATCAAAAAGTTGTGGAAATATACAAACGTGTTATTATTTCATTAATATTATGAATTTCCACCACTTTGTTAGTACTTACTAACGGTTTTAAGTATAAATTATATACACTTTACTTTTAAATAAATGTTATCCTATTTTTTTAATTCATAACTGTACCAATACAATTCGAATCTTTCAACGTGTCATTCAGGTTTCAATAAATTGAAATCCAAGGAGTTTCGATTGAAACAAATATCGGTTACGCTGTATTGACGGATACATTCTCAAGTGTAATGTCAACGCAACAGTGGTACTGAATCCAAATTACGGACTGTCACCAACAATCTACCTGGTGCGTTTCACCCCTTCTATTATGGCGTGCCAGATGGTTACGGAGTTATGTTCTTTTGTACCGGCGTATCTGGTACAGATACAACAATTCATTGTATCAACAGCTACGAGGTTATGAATTATTATCAGTTACAATTTCGTGTCACCGAATTATAACACTACTCATATTATGTTAAAACATTTGAGAATTCATCTCACAAAATCAAAATTTACAGTTTTTGGTATTTTAGTTACATTTAGAAATGAATTGAAACTAAAATAAGTCAAGCAAATTAGTCCAGATTTAATAACAATAGATTGGTGATTTAGAAATGTTTATCTTAACAAAGTCAAATCAAAAAATGTATAGTGAATGTGAAGAAAATCTATCTTAAGATCTTGATGAATTTATCCATTTTTATGTTTCTTTCTAGGGTTCAAAAAGTTGTTTTTATTGGCACGTCAGTTCGTGTGTTTGTGCACATGGCTGAAAATTTTACGAAAGACAAATGTTCACGAAATCTGACACGTAGATCTTGTTCGTTTATATACTGAGTTTTTTTTATTTATTTTTGAAGATAAATATTGTAAGAATGTTTTTGTACAGAAAACTACACAAAATTTAGAAAATCCTGGCAAAATCATTTTTTAAAGCTATAAAATAACCTAAAATATCAAAACCGGTTCATCAGATTTTGGTTGTACATGGAGATACATAAATCAAATATCGAAATAAAAAGTATTCAAGAACCTGCAGTGAATCGATAAAACCCTGACTGTAGTCGATTTTCTTTTATTTTTTATATACTGATTTTTTAAAAGTTCATATTTAGTCCACTAACTTCAATTAAAATTATTCGTATACAAACAATATTTGAACAAAATCTGTTCGGTTACTTGTAGCAGCTTCAATTATTTTTTGGAGGGAAATAACTGAATGTGAGGAAGTTTGTTTAGTGATTTCAACATCATTTATTTTAATGCTTTTTATTTAATTTTGATAATTTATTTTATTTAAAAAATCAAAAAATATTAAAATATTTTGGCTATTGTTCTCATTTAAATTTATATTTCAGATAGAATGTTTCTGAAACAATCCACTTATTGTTTTTATATCTGTTTTAAAAATATGAAAATTACTAAATTATGAAATAGCTGTCACACCACAAACTAAAAGGAAATCCATCCCACTTTATTACATTACGCAACGCAAAGTTAACGGAATCGTTCCAAAACCACTTTTCTGGTGTCGGGGTCAGATGATATCGATGACAGTTCTATTAAATCGAAACATCTAGTCTCACCTTTCTACATGCTACAAATATGTAAAAACGTAAAGATTTATAACTGTTATACAGGAAATTCACGTAAGGACCACAAGCCCGCATACGGGGGGAGTCCAAGTACACCACAATGACCATAATCTTAAAATATTATTTTGTGTGTCTCTCAATAATCTTTAATATCATCCGCAGAGACTCGTTATCGGGACATGACTTTTTTTGGGTAAGTGTTAAAAAAATTGAATAACTTGTTAACCTTAAAAATTAATGTTTAACACACGATAAAACCAATAAAATAAAAGCGATTAGAATGGCCTAGGACAAACAACTTTTTTCAGTTCATGAAAAACAAACTTATTCCATAATCCCTATTGAGGATTTAAACGTTCCTCGCGGTACCCGAGTCTAACACAAACACACACACTTACAACACTACACTTACGACTTTAACACTTTACACTCACACCTACATTTAGGGAGGCGATAATAGCCTCAAAGTGCTTTTCGCCTTTAATATATATATATATATATATATATATATATATATATATATATATATATATATATATATATATGTATGTATGTATGTATGTATGTATGTATGTATATATATATATATATATATATATATATATATATATATATATATATACATATATATTTCGTAAGAGTCGAAAAGTCATTGTAAACACATTTACAAAACAGCAAAGCATTACTCATCAGAATCGTTGACTAATCTGTGACTGTATTGTGCGAATTCCGAAAAACCGTAAGAACTATTTTTTTTAATGTCTTTCTTTGAAAATTATATTTTACAAAATGTGTCAAAAATATTTTAAAATTATGTCACATTATTATTTAAAATTAGTTTACTGACATGATTAATGTATCTAACATTATATTATTGTGTGGCTAACTTCTGAAAAAATATGATTTACCGATTTTGAAAAACTAAGCCAATTTTACAACTTTTCCTCGGTAGTCGTCGATTTGCATTTGTGGGGAACCCATACATTCTATTTAAGTAATTATGGACTAAATCTAAACAAAATTTGATTAAAATTATTATAACCTACTTTTAACAGCTTTTTTACTAAAAAGGTTTTTAAATATTTTTTAAATTAAAATTGGTCCGATATACGGGCGAACAAGGCCTACTTAATCGTTTCATCAATATCAGTCAAAAGATTAGTCTCCAGCAATATGCACAGATATGCAGAATAACAGAAATCTAAGTATAACCCACTTTCTTGATTTTTCACGATAAACACTTTCGTCATACTTCACAGAGTGATAAATTAAGAATGGCTTCGTTTTTATTCAGAAATTTGTTTTTAAAAACACGAAAAAGTACCAAAAATTTCAACTCTATTTTGTCCATCGTTCAGATGGGGATTGTTTTTGTTAAAGCACTAGGAAATGTTTAAATATACTCCTTTTCTTTTTTATGAAAAAATAAGCTCCTCAGGTTTAACATACTGTGTGGCATATGTATTTAATATATTTCTAAAACAAAGCTTCGCGTTATGTAAGACGCATTAACATTATCAAAGTAATAGGCTACAATTTAGAACATGCAGATTAACCTGCCATTTTGTCTACTAATCTAAGCTAAAAGCAGAATAATTGTAATTAATGTGAATTATCTACAATCTACGTTTTTAATTCTATGGTTTATTAGATAACAGAGTCAAAATGCAAGAAAAAGCATGCATAAAATTGATAACGGCAAATTTCGTTTTTATGACACTAATTAACATGATATTTTAATACTTGTATTCCCAGTTCGAAATATACGAGTTTTTTCAATAATACAAGTCAAAAACAGAGCATTATATTATATTTTGCAGCATTATATTAAAACAGAGCATTATATTTTGAAGCAGTTTTTAGAAACACTCTGTATATTGCATACAATTAACTGTAAAGTCATAGGCAAAGTGTGTTTGTTAAAACCGAAATACTTTTAAACTACTTACAAGACTTCAACAAATTTTATTGAAGATATAGTTTATCTATATTATAAATAAACTATTATACTGTTGGGAAAATAAATAAAATACTTTTTATTTTATTTATTAACAAAAAATGCCCCCTGTATATTTGTTAATAATAATAAGATAGAAAACATCTGCCAACTCGAACCAAATAAAATATGTAAATAAACAAATACTATACACAATAACAAATGCTGTAAGCAAAATAATCAGCTGTTATTCAAAATACTGATAGGCCTATTGAACACACAAGTCATTTCTTACAGAAACTTTCGCCCTTTGTAGCCTTTCTTAAGGGCTTCATTAATAAAAATGTATAGTTTTTCTCCAAATTTGAGACCTGGCCTTAAAAATAAGCCTTCAACCACCTTCTTAAGAGAAATATTCAATCTCTTCTAAAAACATTTTGTTTTTCAAATTAGCCCTTAAGGAACTATGTATAAAGATTACGGCACCTACTCACACAACCAATGGTCCGATCTTTACTGACCACTAGCTACGCTTGCGGCTAAAAATACGCTTCAACGCTATTATTAGAGGCACTTCGCTTTCAGCATTGATATCTAAATGAAATTTCCCGTCGCTAAACTAACTCTATTGTCTCGCCTATTCAAAATTTAGTATCTGCAAGCAGGTGTGTCGCTAACATGATGTAGTCAACTTAAAAATAGTAACAATATAAAATCACAGAACAATATGTTTATACTATTTTTAAAAAAATCTGATTTTAACATCATAATCAGCGTTAAAATGCGATGACGAAAACAGATCTTTTAAATGTAAAATAAAAAAGTAATGAATTTTGGAAGATTTCAAATGGCTTCTGTTATTAATTAAACAGAATTCTGCTGTGTAACGAATATACCCAACTATTACCAAAATCTATTTTTGACCTTAATTTGAATTAAATCGAACCAAAATTGCGAACGCTAGATTCCCCCTCACACACACACACGATCTGAAATCGTATTACGCAGGGACATTCGGTAATTACAGTACATATATGAAAAAACTTATTATCTTTGGAATGATTTTCGTAATTTGGTAATATTTTACAAATGCAAAATAAATTCACCGCCTCAATAATCGTGAAAATCGATTGACTAATAAAACCAGAAATTCTGTTGTATTTAATATTCAAATCTATGATTTTATTAACTGTAAAAATAACGTATCGTAAAGACTAAAAAGATACAATTAAACAAGATCCAGTGTATAAAGTCACTCACCTCAGGAACTCCCCAGGCCCAAACCTGTAACAGATGGAAATTTAAAGTTTAAACATCTTAGGTTGGATTAACGGTTACAGTAAATTCACAGTGCTCAGCAGGATGACCTTGTAAGAACGTGCAAACACACTCTACATACCACGCCTATAATTCGTGTCACGTGGTCTTCCACCTGAAACTGCCTATTATCTACTACACTGTAACTCTACAATTAGCATAATCATTGTAAATAGGCTATTTACTCGGTAAAGAGTAACCAATTAACTGATTGTCTTGCTACGGCTTACTAAAACCTGACAGATAATTATTTTTACTGCAAGCTATTCGTTTAATAAACTCACTGATCAATGCAAGACCTCAATCTGATCCTGTAATGGCGTCAAGGCGTACTCAAACTTATTTCCAACTCAAGCTTGGATCAAAATTTAAAACATTAGAGTTAACGAAACAAAGAGCGGCCATGTTACGTTTGTTCTGCAAAGACAAGCTTGTGTCCAAGTGAATTTAAATGGTAACATATTTCCACAGGCTGATGAAGTGAATACTTAGGCATATAATCACAAAACGGAAACACCGTCCCAAATGAACTGGCTGCTAAATCGTAGGTTAAAGTTAACAGACAGTAAACTTGTATACAAAGCTATCTTAAAACCAGTACAGACATATGGTATAGCACTGTGAAGGCACTGCAGGTAATTTCAACGTGCAAATTACTGGAGGTGATATAGCGATTCCAAAAAAAGGCGATTTTCAATATACCTTACTACATCCGTAATAAGTACGTATTCCATGATCTAAATAGCAATAGCATCAAAATGGAAATTAATAGATTCAGTGAAGATTATCAGAAGCGAATGTAGAAACATCCAGACTCCTTTGCAGTGAACTTGCCTGGACAGTATTGTCGTAAAGACTTAAATTACGACTTATATTAGTTGCCAATGGATTGTACTCTGTTTAAAACCATTTCAAGTATTAAAGTTGTGTATTGTTCTTAAAAAGATTACAGTGTTACGGTTGATAAAGATAAAATGATTAAGTATTACAGATTGAAACATGTATTACGATTTAGACGTGTCCATTTTTTCATAAGCTAAAATGCCCTTAGTCATATGACAACTATATGTATTGTGGTTTCAGCAAAATGACAGTTTAACCAATTAAATTTACTAACATATGTTCCTTATTTCTCAAATCAAACATGAGTAAAACTTGAACAAGCTATAGACAGGCTGGAACACAACATCCTGCTACCAGACTTAATACGAAGACACCAAACAAAGTAATGTCACGGTTAGTGAGTTAGTGATTATGTTGCACAATGCGCCCTTACAGCCTAGGCCTAGAGAATGTGATCAAGGATGCATAGATCAGTTTACATCATGGCTTACGTTAGATGTATATCACCTTCTGCATCACTTTACCTACATATATATAGATATACACAGATATTACCGGTACTTGGAAAGCCTGCTAGTGTTTTACGTTGATAAAAAATGATTTAATTTTACTCAAACATAGTGTTTTAATACCCAGACAAAAATGGCCGAAAATCTGGCAAATGTTAAACTATGAAGATTCATAACTGTAATTAGTGAAATTTCTAATAAAAATAAATTTACGGTAATAAACCGAAAAAACTAAAATGAAAACTTAACGCCGTTGGATTTGTTTTATATTTACTATGGAACCGTATTTTTTAAATTTTAATTTGGAACCATGATTTATGAATCTTTATATACGATCAAAACATGATACACCGATTTTCAGAAATTAGGTTATTTTTCGATTTATCGTTGAATTAGAAATCGAGCATAAAAATGCCTGTGCAATGTTTACAACGATTATTTTTAAAGGTGACAAAAATTCCAACAAAATCATTTAATTTTGTCAAACGTGTTTCAGCCACAAAGCTGTCATCCTCAGCGACACCAGTAACTCGACTTATTTCAAAGAGGCGGCTCCGAAGTTATCCTACACGACGAAGAATGATTATTTCGTTATGTTTCTCTCAATTGTTTGATATTACTTGTCAGCATGTCAGCCCATCCATCAACACCCGAGACTTCGGAAGTGGCCGCAAACATTATCTAATTAAAGTGAGATATTACTCTGCCTTCTTGATTTATAACTTTACCGCACTAAGTCAACAGTGATTAGGGCTTTCACTTCACTTCGGTGCTTATAATCTTATTAATTTTGTTGAAGCAAATTAAGACATAACCTTCCATTTCCCATACAGTGTATATATATACATTACTTGCTAGATTTATTGCTCATTCTTACTATCTACTTAAGAGAAAGTTACGCTGGGTTGAAGAAAGACATAGCTTTCAGTTAAATTCTTCTTTTTTTAAGTAATATATAGACAAAATAATAGAATAAGCCCATATGTAATCTAGACAAATTTCTATACAAATTAACATGCTGAACTTTTATCATGTGAAAGTTTATGTTATTATCTTACACGTTTTGAAAAGCTAAATTAAAATATTAATTTATTAAAAATAATAGAATAAGCCCATATGTAATCTAATAATAGAATAAGCCCATATGTAATCTAGACAAATTTCTATACAAATTAACATGCTGAACTTTTATCATGTGAAAGTTTATGTTATTATCTTACACGTTTTGAAAAGCTAAATTAAAATATTAATTTATTAAAAAAAACAATTTCGTTTTAAATTATAACCTTGAAACCATCAACCAAACTTATGTTGGCTGTTTTTGCTCCAAACATTCCTATTGGATGCTGTTGGACAGACTTTTCTCCAATGTCCACCAAAAAAAGTATGTATTGTACTTTCAGGCCACCACCCTCTCCAGTTAACTCCAGACTTATTTGAGGTTCTGTCACAGCCACTTTACAAGCCCAATGCTTTGCTAGCGTGTTTTAAATTGTGAATAAAATCAATATTTACTTCAAATTTACTGCATAACAAGATAACATTACGTTTACAACAATTCATAAATCATTAACAAATCCGATTTTAGTACGATTAAAAAATCAATTAAAATACAGAAAAACTTGCCCTCAAGACTTATTCTACTGGCTTCTTAGGAAACAAAAACTTAGGAAAAAAAAACTTACTATGACTTATATGGCTTCTTAGAAACAAAAAACTTGCCTCATGACTTATTCTACTGGCTTCTAGGCTTCTTAGGAAAAAAAAACTTGCCTTATGACTTATTCTACTGGTTTCTTAGAAACAAAAACTTAAACCTCATGACTTATTCTAGGAAACAAAAACTTGCCCTATGACTTATTCTACTGGCTTCTAGGAACAAAAAAACTTGCCCTATGACTTATTCTACTGGCTTCTTAGGAAACAAAAACATGCCCTCATGACTTATTCTACTGACTTTTAGAAATAGAAAAACTTGCTGCAATAGAAAAACATAACTTATTCTACTGATTTCTTAGTAACAGAAAAACATGCCCTCATGACTTATTCTACTGACTTTTAGAAACAAAAACTTGCAATTAGAAAACTTATTATTCTACTGGCTTTCTTAGGAAACAAAAACTTGCCTCATGACTTATTCTACTGGCTTCTTAGGAAACAAAAAACTTGCCCTATGACTTATTCTACTGGCTTCTTAGGAAACAAAAAACTTGCCCTCAAGACTTATTCTACTGGCTTCTTAGGAAACAAAAAACTTGCCCTATGACTTATTCTACTGGCTTCTTAGGAAACAAAAAACTTGCCCTATGACTTATTCTACTGGCTTCTTAGGAAACAAAAAACTTGCCCTCAAGACTTATTCTACTGGCTTCTTAGGAAACAAAAAACTTGCCCTCAAGACTTATTCTACTGGCTTCTTAGGAAACAAAAAACTTGCCCTCAAGACTTATTCTACTGACTTCTTAAACAAAAAACTTGCCCTCAAGACTTATTCTACTGGCTTCTTAGGAAACAAAAAACTTGCCCTATGACTTATTTTACTGGCTTCTTAGGAAACAAAAAAACTTGTCCTCATGACTTATTCTACTGGCTTCTTAGGAAACAAAAAAACTTGTCCTCATGACTTATTCTACTGGCTTCTTAGGAAACAAAAAACTTGTCCTCATGACTTATTCTACTGGCTTCTTAGGAAACAAAAAAACTTGTCCTCATGACTTATTCTACTGGCTTCTTAGGAAACAAAAAAACTTGTCCTCATGACTTATTCTACTGACTCCTTAGCAATACAAAAACTCGCTCTTAAGCTTATTCTACTGACTCAATTTACCTACACGCCAGAAAATCATAGAACGTATAACTACCGTGCACACACTAAATATAGCGAGAACGAAGGTTTTACCCCATCTCTAACGTCTACACTCACATATCCATCCAACACGCAATGAATCTTTCAATACAAAATTTGTTTGTCCTTGCCAGTTGGTCTACAGCAACAACTAAATAGTTGCTAATAACTGGGATTTAACTGTAAAACTGTCGCCAAGGCTGTGTAAGTTAAATGACTCATGGCGAGAGAGCTATATGTGAGTGTGTTTATGTACTTTGGCTGACAAGTAACAACGTGCAGTAATTATACAATAAATGTAGACTTAGCGGCTAACCTATATTTAACAGATTACGGTTCAGTGACTGACCACCAATTATTTTCAATGACAACGCGTGTTACTGGTTGCATAACCTATAAATGTATCGTTAAAATGTGTTTTTTGAAATATTTTTTACTACAATACACAAGTGGGTTATAGAAAACATATTTAATCTGTAATTATTGACTAAAAACAGTTGTGAAACTTCAAATAGGTTTTGTAATCTTTGAAATGTCCTTAGTCTACCATAAGTAATAACTATCCATAGTCTACCTTAGTCTATCCATAAGTTATTACTTGACGAAAGATTTAAACCAATCAGAAAGTAAATTTATCTGTAACCAACTCTGTAATTAGGTCTGTAAAAACATACTCCATAAATTAATATACAACGGGAACACTGTTACGTTATGGTGATGCATGAGGATCACTTAAACAGCTGATTTCAGTAAAACTATTTGAACTGAGGTTATTTTAATTATCACTGATTATGATGGATATAAACAATAACAATAAATCATAAAGTATTAAATTTTAATTAACTGTTAATAGCCATTTGGTATATTAATGTAATTAGAGTATATTGTAATATAAATCTGGGCAGAATTATAAGCTTTTAAAGAATACACATTTTGATTATAGCATATAATTGAAATTATTGCAAACGGAAATTGCGTGGAACATAGAAGCCGCAAAGTGGTCGGAACAGGAATTGACTGCAGAAGGCCGCATCAAAGGGCAGAAATTATCTTGAAATTATTGTTGTAAAAATGTAACAATTACGAGAAAATGCGTGAACGTAAAAAAAATAAAACTAATTTCAAACAGTAACAGAATTAGTGTATTTTCTTCTCAATGACGAAAAATATTAGAATAAAAAATAAGAATAATTAAATTCTATCATTAATTTATAACTTTAAAAACGGAAAAATTATAAATATTTCGCATTGTAAAAGTATCGTTATGAAAAATCGATACTGATGAATCAATCAGTGTTTTTGTTTGTGCAGCACACTGATGGTGACTAACCCAACTTATGGCTATTGATGGAATTTGGCCTGCATCTCAAGACCATAAAAAATTGTTCATTAAAAGATTTTACAACCAAAACTTACGGGTCCCGATTTCGCGAAAAATCCGTTTCAGAAGCATTAAACTTATCAAAATAACTTCATCCAAATTTGCTAAACTTTTTGCCTTATATGAACACTAGTGTACCAAATTTTAAATAATAGACATTAAAGAAGTAAATTGAAAAGAAAAGAAATTATTGCTGACCACAGTCGGGAGTTTTTCCGATTGACTCACAAACTGTTAAATTTTATTTATTTCAAATCTGAAACACTCACTAAAGTTAGTCAAAATTTGAGCATAATCTGATAAATTCCCTCCACATTTTGCTTTTCTTCCCCTTTTCCCCAGTTTTTTTATCTAATTTTTACGAAAGGAATTAAGTAATTGAAAGTGAGAAAGTTTGAGTATTGTTTTATACCACCTGTTCTTTTTGTATCTATATGATTATTAGACACATGACCTAAAGACTCATAATTTTTTTAATAAACCAGTTAATTGTAATCAAATGTATAATACAAAGCAATGTGATCCTGCCGCTTCGTGACCTTTAGCAGCTCATAACACTGTCTATTTTATAACAATGCATCTGTTTCGCTGACGTGATTCAAGCAAATTACAAAAATTTAATTTTTTTTATCTTATCCTATATTTGAAACTCTGATTTTATCATAATAAAAAAACGGCTTACTTAAGTAGTTTAAACTTCCAAATTGCATTGAAAATGCGAAAACGAACCCTGACCGCCGTCAAATTAACTTACTTAATTTCAAAGGATTTTGAAAATTTTAAAATTCTAATTTACGCAATTTTTCTCTCCAATCCTGACTGTGAAATCAGATATTAAAAAATATTTAAACAAAAGATTTTTTTAAACATCTGAAATGGCCGCCATTTTGAAACTCTTTAAGAAAATTTACTGGTTTTAATGATTTTCCTAAGCTATTGGCTATTAACAAAATCAATGGCTTTGAATAAAATCGGACTAAAAATTACGAATATGAGCATAGCTCTCTCTCTCTCTCTCTCTCACACACACACGCGCACACACACACACACACGCACACACACACACACACACACACACACACACACACACACACACACACACACACACACACACACACACACACACACACACACACACGAGGTCTAAAAGCTAATAAAAACTATGATGTTAATTAATTACAACGATCATCAATCTGATAATGTTTATACTAAATGTATAAATATTTCAATATATGTATTAACAATTAAAATACAAAATTATAAATGATTTATTTCTTTTATTATTTAGAAAAAAACTTTTTTTATTTTTTTTTTTTTTAAAAGGGAGAAAATGGATAACAGTTGTATTACATTAATATGAAGGCTTTTTAATCGTATTGTTAACTGACGACTTTGTAACAACACTTGCAACTGAAGTAGTAATGCATACTGAACTTTCTTTTGCTGTATATTGATAATTTAGTGAATAAAGCTATATGCGGTTACAGTTAATTTATTAAAAATTAAATCCAATTACTTTACCATTAATTTTACTCTGAACTTCTGTGCTTTAAGAAGTAATTATATTAATCTTCCTTTGAAATACGATTAGGCTATATAAAGTAGTGTTAGTAGTTTGAAAAATCGAAAATTCTGTGCGGCTTAAAAGTACAAAAACGTTGTTCAAACTGTACGAAGAACTAAAATCTAAATTACTCAAAATCGGAACTTGATATTTTAATCAAATTTTCCTCTTAGTACATTATTAACCAAACGAAACATATGGATTTTCGTTTGGCTATTTCCAAACAAAATCCGTTTCGAACAGCTATAGAAAATAATGCTAAATCGGTTCAATCGATTTTGCTCAAATTTGAAGCAGGAACGAAATTTATGTTTACAAGAAAAATTCCGACCACTATAGAGTTTTTACTTCTCGACTTGTTCAAAACCCGTAAATCAGTTTTGTTTTAAATTTGTCACGCTAACCTTGAATGAAATACAAATTCTGAGAAATTTTACCGATTTTCCGGGATTTCGTCTTTACCTTTCATACCAGATTTTTGTGTAAACAACTCGACTGAATGGTGGAAACAGTTGTGTGTGTGTGTGTGTGTGTGTGTGTGTGTGTGTGTGTGTACATTATTGATCCTATTTACAATTTTTTGATGTAATTTGACCGTAATAATAGTCTAAGCTTTAAAATAAACATAAATAAGCTTTAAAGTTTTCAATTTACATAAATTAGCATTTTAAATTATTTTAAGATGAAAAAAAGCTATGAATTTTAGGACGTATAGGGATCAATTTTTTGTAATTCAAAGATATCCGTTTATTTATGTAATATGATAATGGTTTTTTACTTGGCTTTCATGACGTCAGCGATGCACGTGCTGCCAATATATATATATATATATATATATATATATATATATATATATATATATATATATATATATATAACTTAAATCCGCTACCTAAGTATGTTCTTTTTTATTCAACACATATAATTTTATTAATAAACACGTCATTTAGGAGGAATTCCTACCGGTTCAAGATCTGCTTTTTATGAAGAATGTTCGAATAGAACTTCCCAATCTTAAAACTGGATCCTATTTGACCTTGGGCTTGTATATAATATTAATTGTCCAATCTGAGGACAGAAACGGGATTCCGACGTCAGTTAGGTTGTTGGCAGGTTCCTGCAGACCAAATAACATGGACCTGTTCCTTTTTGACCTTGAATACTCTATATTAAGTCGCTAACGGTGACAAGTGAAACAGCACTGAAGGTCAACCACTAATTATCTCTGTTTGTTAGCGCTAATTTTTAAATGAATCGTGAACAAAACTCGCTAAACTTTACCTTGGCTTAAAAATATTTTTTTCAGACATTCTGTTCTGAATATTTTTGAAAAAATAAGGGTAAAAATGTTCGATCTTCCGTGGTAAAAAATTATGCTAGAGTGTTAAAACATTTACAACAAAATTGTAGAAAGTTCAAGCTCGACTTACAGTGAAGGCCGATTTAATGGTCCATTTAAAATGGAAATACCCTACAGTAATTTCAGCACGCAGCAATGACACGTTTCGTCATCACTGAGATGATGGAAACTTATTTTAAAAAAAGTTATACAATTTAAAGCATATCAAATATTTGAACATTTTATTGTGAAAAAATTTATTCTTACAATAAAAATACAAAATAAAACCTGATAGTTAAATTTTAAAAAATTGTTATTATTTCTCAACATTTTAAAACGGTTGAACAGATTTTGTTGTGTAACAAATACCAAAATCAACATTCGTTTAGTGAGCCCCGCAGGAAGTGCAGACTAGCTTGTCCCTCACGGTACTCGAGTCTATTACACACTTACACTTATAACACTACACTTAAGACTTTAACACTTTACATTCACACTTACATTTAGGGAGGCGATAACAGCCTTAGTGTGCTTTTCGCCTTAAAATAACAACAAAATCGTTTAGTGAGACAATATTTTCGTCATATGCGACTTTAAAATGTCAACGCAGCTACTTATCTCAAGATAACGTAACCTGGGTACAGTAGATACATTATATTAGATTAGGTTAGTTAGCGAAGATTTCTTACAGCATATCGTTGTACAGGATCGGATCACGTGTCATGTATCTTGACACTTTTAGGCATATCGAGTGACTGATTACAAAGACAAACAATGAATCCGACAATACTTATAAGTTTTAAAGAATGTCAATTAGAAAATGAGCTATGACGGTCTTCATGATAAGGCCCTATAAGACCAGTGGTGACCTTAAAATGAGCGCCAATCCTATCTTTATCTTTTAGAATTTAAAGGATCGTTAAGTGTGTGTGTGTGTGTGTGTGTGTGTGTGTGTGTGTGTGTGTGTGTGTGTGTGTGTGTGTGTGTGTGTGTGTGTGTGTGTGTGTGTGTGTGTGTGTGTGTGTGTGTGTGTGTGTGTGTGTGTGTGTGTGATTGACGGTGTTGTCCATATATCAGTACAACTTGCGAAGTTATTTTTTTGTCAAATGAACGGTGAAAGAAGTTATCACAAAATCGACTGTAATGTTTTTTCAAATTTTTCTCACATGTAGTCCACAAATACCAAACAAAACCCATGAATCGCTATGACCTTGAAAAATTCAGTTAGGTAACTATAAAAAAAAAATACAAATCGAAATAATTCATCAAAATTGGGTCATCAGAAGAATGAATCTCAAATATTGGTCATTTATGAAGATTCATAAGTAAATTACAATACATTTACAAAAAAATTTCTCGAGTTAACTGACCACTTCCGGATTTTTCTCTTCTTGATCTGAAAAGTTTTTTATTTGAAATTTGTACTCTGATTTGAGTTTATAAAAATTAATATATAAGTACAATTTAGTGGAAATCTGTTAAACCAATCAGAAGAAATTAGGAAGGTATTCACAATTTCGTTACTGACAGTTTTCAGAACAGACAATTTTTAGGAAATAGTTAAAATTTGCAATGCTTTCATTTTAAATCTGAATTTAAATTGTCCAAGTAAGTGTATAAAAAATGACAAAATAAAGTTTACAAAAAATGTCGCTACGTCTTTACAGGCCTAGAATATTATCATAGCTTATAATCGATGCAAAGTATTCAAATGGTGCAGTTTCAATTCATTATGACTAGGCGTGACTGGGAGTAAAAAATCAACTTAATTATGTTTATAAAAGAGATGTAAAACAATTAATTATGCATTCATGTACGTTCTCAGAACGATACAGCTACAAACACGTGCCCGTGATTGTTGCAGTTTTCCTTTGTTACTATAAACAGAGACAAATTGCAACAACTGGGGCCACTTATTGTTAGAATAGGACGATAGTGAATAGAGAGGTTTTACCCTACAAAAGGTAGGGTAGTTATATATTTTTGACATGTTGTATAGGTCGGTGAGTAGTAAAAAACCAAATTTTTCTCATTCCCCCTTCTTCCGCGCCCTCCGTCATCTTGGGTAAACCGTCGAAAATCTTCAGTTTTTTAGTTTTCTGCCAATAACCTCAGGTTCATTATATCGAAAAAAATGATGCAGACTTGTGGAGGACAAAATTTCCTCAAGCGTTATTATTTAAAATTTTTTGTACAATGAATAACGACGGAGATGTGAAGCTCCAAAAATGAATACAATTACGTAAATGAAAAAACATGTTTACCTCCTTGCCACTTAGTCGCAGTAACACTTAATTATCATAAAAGACGTAATAAATTACCTTGTAGAGAATTTAGTTAGCTACAAATTCCATAGGTCGATCTTGTTTTACACTCAGTACCCTTAAAGGGGTAAATTTTAAAGGTTTCTGGTTTTACATACATATCATCTAAAAACTTTTAAATAGTATAATTACGGAATAAAGCTGTCTGCCAAATTACAGAAATTAACAATATCGCAATAATTGTTTTAGCTTTCATTATCATAATCAGCGTTAAAATGAGAACTGATAAGTATTTTAAATTTTAACATTCATAAATGAATCCTGACCGCCGAGAGATTATTTTCAATAAGAATATAAAATTTATGGAAATGCTAATTTAAACAGATTTTACCTACGGTCGTGAAGTCAAGATTCTGAAAAACGTTTTATATAAAAATGTTATTAAGATTAAAATTAGCAAAGATTTGTTAGAAACAAATCTGAAGTAAAAAGAGGAATATGAAAGTTTTAAGCACCATTTTCTAACCTTGATTTCTCAGCACAGGTTATGAAAGTCGTAAATGGAGAGCCCTGAAACGTACAGGCTAAGTGAATTGTTGCAATCATGGAAAGATTCAGACTCTGAACCTTGAAATGAGCGCCGAACCTGACCTCTACATCATTTTTTGAGGTGTCATTAATTTTGTTTGTAGGTGTGTGTGTGTGTGTTCGAAGTTTTCGCCCAATTTGATTCAAACTAAGCACATAAATTAACTTTGGTAAAAGCTTGTACATGTTCGTTTTTAGGAACATACGTTCAGTTCCAAGATGGCGGTCATTCTAAAATTTAATAGTTCGTAACTTTTAATTTTCAATCTAACTTGAAACTTAAAAATATTAATTTATGCAGATTGTTTCGCTGTACTATCATAGTAAATTAAAAGATATCAAGAAAATGTACGATAAAAATATTAATGTTGGAATTTTCATCACGTCAGCGAGATCGTGTGGCGTAAATATTTCTTTTCTTTTTCTTATAAACTGTGCACTGATCAAAGCCATAGGCAGCATATTGGCTTTTGAGGAACTTTGGCGACCACAAAGACCTACTCACACTCTGTACAAGTATAAAGTAAAATTACAATAAAAAGTTTTAAAATTTCAAGTTATATAATAATTAAGTTAAACAGTTCAGCTTTGAAGATACCTAACCAATTTGTAAAAACTGAAATTCATCACATAACTAGTTCTTTTTCTTGTAAGCATATCTGAACTTTAAAAACCAGATTTCAAGGTCGGTTAGGTTCATCATGTTGTACGCATTCTACGAAACAATGTAGGCTATTTGAAACCGGTTTTAAATAGCATAAAGGCCGTTCGGACGTTACAGTGATGCTTTAATATCGAATTACATTTATGCATTAAAGTTACATGCTTATAATGTCCCGTAAAGTAAGCTTCATTATAAAAAGGCCAAATATAATCTCTAAGGTACTTTGAAACTACTGTTATTAAGTGATAATAAATTACATATAAGGTACAATAAATAAAGAACGCATAAAAATTGCTCAAACTAAATTGAGTATACACCTACACACAAATAAATTGTAATGTATAAAAAGAAAAAACATATTGTAAAAATGCAAGGAAAATTTGTTATGCTATGATGATACAGCGTAAGGATGTACAAGTGTATGTTTATATAAGCAGCTGTTCCTTCGATAATACTGTTTCAACTAAGGTTATGTTCATTGTTTTTCCGTTTTATTATTGAACCGTATTTTTTAAAATATCAGATTCAGATTTTTTGCGGAATTAATTAAATAAGAGAAAGTTTTTATGTAAGGTTTTTACATCACTTATTTTGTTCAGTCTCAGGTCTGGGTCCAATGACGGCTGCAGCTCCAGATGCTCTTTCCAAATGAAATTTTTTAATAGTAAAGAATTAAGAAGAAGTAAATTAATTAATTATTCAACGAGGTTTATGAACATAATCAAGTTATGACAGGAAATCGCTTAATTGTGCTTAAAGATAAATGCACTACTGATAAAGGTTTGTTTTACACCCGACCTTGTGCACTCGCAACGAAATGTTTTATATAAAAGTAAGCTGTGTTAAAACGCGAGCTTTCCCACATCCATTTATTTGTGCAAAAATCCGGTTAGGAAGCTGTCGAAAAATACTGATTTGTATAATTTATAAAAATTGGTTTAGTAGTTTTATTAACACTTACGCACGCGCACACACGTACAGAGAGAGAGAGAGGGGGAGAGTGGCACAAAACCTTTCAGTAATTTTTTTGAATTCGCCGTAGTTAAGTCGCAATCTGCCATTTTATTTTGTTTTTTTTAACTCACTTTAACCTCTAGAAATAGATAGTATATTGAGTTCAAATTTGGTGCAATTGTGTTACGATTAACAAGTGTACCAAACACAAAGATTTTGTTTTTGTAAATTTTAAAATGGCGTCCGTTTAAAATATTCAGTGCCTAAATATTTATTGCAAGAACGTGTAAATGTTACAAAATTTTGTAACAGACAGAATGTTTTTATTTCTTAATGTTAAAGAAAACGGTTTTTTTTATTTTCTCTATAGCTTAAAATCAGGTTATTGCCAAGAAACTATAAAGATAAATAATTACTAGGCCTGTCAATGTTTTGTGTGTACTTGACAATTACCAGTTGTGTACGTTTTAGGTTTTTTGACAATAATTTTGTAATTTTTCAAGCTACAGAAAATTAAAAAACACATTTTATTCGTCATTAAATCGTTATAAATATTTTGCTTCAAAACATTTTTGTAAAATTTACGTTTTCAAAGATATTGCTGTTTGAAAATTTTAAAGATTGCTATTTTGAAAAGTATAAAAATTTAATAGGCTATTTGTATTCGGTACACTTATAAATCGTAACATATTAAGGACTTACAACCCAGATTTTACCTATTTCTGGAGTTACAGTGAGTTTTTGTAAACAAAACGAAATGGCGGATTGCGAATAAACAAATGTGAATTCGAAAAACGTTACTGAATACTTTTTTTAATATATATAGAATTCGATCCTGTATAATGCACTTCAGGTATTTTTTGTGACTGTTTTATAGATAAATCTGTTATATAGATTATCTGTTATATAGATAAATATTTACGGTGCGACGCTCTAAAAACCCTATAAATAATTAATGATTTATTATTTATTTATTTTTTATGATTATTTATTTTAACCATAATAAATAACAAAACAAACTATACGGCTGCCAGGGTTTATTTTTGTTTTTTCCAATTTATTAACAACTTAAAACTTCTTTTACTTCAAATTCTATAGTCTACAAACTATAGTTATGTATTCTCATATATGACCAAAAGCATTCAATGTAAATGTACTGGAATTATAACCCTTACAAAACCTTTTCGAGCATTCGCTGCTGGTGGCATCTTGAGGCCACCAACTACAGTAAGTGTTCAACTACAGTTAAATACATAACAGTACTATTTTCTCAAACATCTCCACTCCCTGCCCTTGCAGCTTGCAGCGTTCGTAGCGGCAGACAGTTCAATTACTTGGACTTTAGCACGCTTTTTATAACGTTGGTTGTACTTCTTGTCCTTTTATAAACAATACTAAAAGCATAATCTAGTGAATCGATTTTGAGAAAATATGTAGAATTTTTTATAACAGCGACTTATAAATTTTGTCTGGGTAAGTGTAAGTTAAAATTAATTTTGTACCGACTTTATTAAGTACCCTTTATGTTGACTGAGTGGACCTAAAAACAGAATAAACCATCAAAAACTTATATTTTTTAATGCACGCAATACTTTTTTAATTTTGTACAGTGAGAAAGTTTAACAGCAAGAATTACCACTCACCGTATTGTCACGGTTTTAAAATTAAAGTGTCTATAATAATGCTAAACAAAACAAAGGGAAAACATTACTCAATCCAATGGCAGAAAGACAGTAGAACTCACGGTAAATAGAATGCCTGGTTGCCAATTGCCAGGTTGTATCATCTATTGCCAATTGCTATAATAATGATAAGAATTGTAAAGGGAAAGGAATTACATTTCATAGAATTCCAAAAGATGAAGGCCTGAGAAAAGCGTGGGTTCATGCGTGTAAACGAACAGATCATTTTAATTTTTATAATATTAAAGTCTGTTCACTTCATTTTAATGACGATGATTTCGAAAGGGATTTTAAATCCGAATTATTAAATACAAAACCTGTGAATCCGGTGCCATTCCACGTTTTAACATTTCCGCCGTTGAAAATAAATGTGTTGATTCTGAACGAGCGACAAGGATTAAAAAACGTGAAAACCAAGAAACATTAAAAAAACTTATTGACGAGTCCGATGAAATCTACCATAAAAATCACCTGTAAACTGAAATGATGTTGGTGCAATTGTAACGTGTAATTCTGTAAATGAAACTCACTTTCCGTAGTCAGTAATTTTAATACAAATATCGTTGTAAATAATGCCTCTGTAGAAGAAATGAAATGTTTAAGAAATGAAAATTTACTTTTGAAGAAACAAATTCAACTTGCATTACAAGAACTGGCCTCGGTTAAAAATAAAAATGTGGTTTTACAAAGCAATGTTACTAAGTTTAAGAATATTTTTTTCTGATAATCTGACGAAGAGGAGGAGCCTTAAATGACTTGCAAGCTATGTGAAGTGTGATCTACAAGAGAACTCTGATCTACTGAAGGTGATGGCTGGCTATATAGCGTATAGAGTCAAGAAAAAAAAATAGTCTCAACTTTTGTATACGGTCATCCAACAAACGAGTGCCATAATAATCAAAGGGATTAGCTGTTAACTTTGTAAAAAGGCTACCTTATGTATCCTACTGAAGAATGGTTGAACATCGTGGTAAAAATGGAAAGGGACTTTTTGAAATATCACGGTGAAAATGGGCTAAATAAAGAAAAATGTGTGATGAAAAATCTGACAGACAAACTAAATAATAATTATTCTTCAATAGGTGAATTTACCATATCCTGTTACGTCCGTACCATATTTTATAAACATACGTATACAACAAATACGTATGTTTATTTCACTGTTTGTATAATACGTCTATGTGCTATTTATTTATTTACTACAAATTCCTATTATATATAAAAATATATACAAAAAAGGACCTAAAGGGGGCATAAAAGCCCGTACATAGGTTGGTCCTTTGTAATTTAATTTATTGCTAATTTTTTATTCCCGATGTATGTTTTCACTGTCAACCAAATAATTGTCAAGGAACATCCTCAAATACGTAATTCATAGTGCAATGTGCTTTAATGTAATTCATAGTGTAACTTTCAAATAAAAAATAACTCTTGCATTTTGTTAACTATGGAATTTTTTAATTTACTAAAGTAATATTATACAATATTATGTATAATATATGTGTATAATATATGTATAATATATGTGTAATATTATGTAATATTGTATAAAATTAAACAGTTTCCGTTTTGACAATGAGCGAATTCAGTAAGTAAAGTAATTAATAGCGTTAATAATGTTATACAAAAAGAATTATTATTGTAATTACTATAATACAGTTACTAAAACTAACATTATAAACTGTTTTCTACTAAACACTACGTCTGAGTTTGACCCAATGACGCACCATAGCCGGCAAGTGGTGGGGAGGACACGCGCGTGGCCCCTACCTTATATTGTATTTACCTTGGTAGAACTTAAACTTTAGATATAGAAATGGATGTTCGTATTCTAATTGAAATTTTTTCATAGAACAATTATTCAAAGTAACCAATAAACTGTCACGAGTTAAGTTCTGAGATGTTCGTGTGAGAGCAGAAGTTCAGCTTTAGAGCTGCACAGAGAACACGAGTGCAAATTAATGTAAAATATGCAAAAACATGTACAGCTAAGTAATCTTAAATCGAAGACTGCATTGAACGTAAGAAGTAATGATTGGCATACAGAGAATTAAAGTTAAATACGTCAGGAAGGCAAAAAAATACAATAATTATATATATATGGAAAGAGACTTAACAGTCTGGAAAAATAAATTAAAGATGCAGCAAGTTTCTTCACCTGATGCATTACTGTAAGTGATGTGGTAATGTTTAATCGACATTCAAAACAATTTCAGTAATATATTAATTACTAGATGTTTTACAAATCAGTTGTATCAATAATAATACAATCGCGGCACGCAGCTGTCTCGCTAAAGTGATGAAAGCAAATTGCCAACAATACTTTTTTTGTCTTACATTTTAGAAAATCTGATTAGTCAAATACAATTTCATGTTTTTAGCGAAACGTGAAAATATAAAATATTAATTTATATAGACATTAAGCTTAATACTGATGACGATAATGAAAACAGATTTTCAAACAGGTGTAAAGTAAAAAAATACGTTTTTTAAGATCTGAACGACAGCTACTGAGTTTTTTAGGCTACCAAGTTTGAAACAAACGGTACCTTAACGTACATATCTGGGTTTTGAAATAATATTACAACAGCTCGTATTCTAATGGAAATTAGCTACAACTATATATAAGAGTAAGAGCGAAGAAAAAAATAGTTTAAATTATTTTATTTGAATCTTGCAAATATCTGTTAATTTTACTTTCTCATATACGGAGCAAAACAGAGACATTATGATCGTGAAAAAACTATCTTTGCTAGAGACTGAATTAATGAACCAATTTTCATGAAATTTAGGTAGGTTTGGTTTGCAGAATATTTAAAAAAAAGGTTTTTAAGCCCATTTGTAGTTAACTGAAAGAACGAATTTGCAAAATCAAATAACGAGTTTCTCAAGTTAAAATGTGGTCCACAAGTACCCAAAAATTATATAAATTGCCATAAAACTTTATTAAAAATTGGCTAAAAGATTTATGTACTGGTCGTCATCCATCATAAAATATGGTATGCTAAAAGAAAAAGCAATCGGAAACAGGGAAAGATTAAGACCGGATTTATCCAATTCGGTTTAAAACACTTCACTCAATTTTAACCATAGTGCATGCATAAAATTTTGATATATATATCCCTCTTTGTTTTCGGAAAATTTTGAGGAATCTGGCTTTCAAATTTTCGTTATTATTATTTAATACGTTTACCACATGGTTGTGGGTAGGAAGACAACATTTTATTTTGTTACCTGTTTAATTTGTTTAACGTATTTAGTATGAAGAATGCAGAGCGACGGCTCGTATGTAAAAAAGCCAACAGTAACTAGCCTTGAATACGCGGAGTTGCAGCGTACTTCATTCCCGTACTTAATTTGATACGATATCAGCAGGATTTTGAGACATTTTTTTCTTCAAAACGGTACTACAATTACAGAAAAACATTCAGTTATACACACTGAAGCTTGCTTACGATAACATTAGCTGGAGTAAAAGATAAAATTGTACTCGGAAAGTAGCTGCAGGCTACCTGTAAAATTTTAAATTTAAATCATTTTCGACTTTAAATCAATTTGTGGTGTTTCAGGAGGATCTACCGTACTTTACGTTGTATTCGCCTTGTCGAAAAACGAAAAATGTTCGTAATAAACAAAGGTTCCTTGATTTTTCTAAGTGATTTCAGTCCGACACTATAAATTAAATACTACTGAAATCATTGGGACCAAAATTTATAGGTTTCAAATTATTTTTAACCAAAAGTTACTAAAGAACCTTTGTGCAAAAACAAGAAGGTATAAAACATTTTTTACATTCGGACTACAAAAAACGTCATTAAACATTCTTAATTTAATTCCGAGAAATTTGATGTAAAATTCGACAAACAAATGAATAAAAAATCATTTTCAAATAATATTTTGCTGAAATAAAAAAACCATTACAACTTCCAATACAAACGAGTAAATATTTTAATACATCGGTTGCCGCTAAGAGCGCTAATCTACATAATAATGTTTATAGGATACACTGTTATAATAATTTTCAGTTTTTTTCAGAATGAAATTCTCTGAGCATTGCTGTTGTAGTAGTACAAACGTAAAAAAGATCCACTCATCAATCTTTTATTTTTACCCCAGCTTTCTCGTTAACAATTCTGGGAACGGTTTAATTTTGCAAACTGAACAAGTGGCGTGCGCAGGATTTTGAATTTGTGGGTTCCAACACCAAAACTGGCGCCATTTTTCTAGAAAACTTCCCCCCATCCAAATCCACAAAATTTGTTGAAAATTGAGTTATATCTCCCAAAAATAATAATTTTTTTTAATTTACTTTTTTCTCTCCTCACGGCGAACTAGTTTTTTCTTTTCTCTTTCTTCCTTTTTTCCTGGCATTTTGGTGCCACTTTCAGGGCATTCGGAGGCCACGGCACCCACGATGCACACGCCACTGAACTAAACGCTATTAAAAACACTAAATTTACTCTTAAATTTTGACACCATAGGGCTTATTATTTAAATTATAATAAGTTAAAAAATTCAAAGAACCGTAATTTGCGAAGCGCGCGTTCTCGGAACTGTGTACGTAGTCTTTGAACATTCTTATTGAAGGAACACGCCTGCGATGTATGGCACATTCTCCTGAAACTCAAATTAGAGTCAGAAAGTTAAAACTGAAAATTTACTAAATCAATGTCGTGCACTTCTAAAGAAACTAATTTGTCCGATAACCTTTGAGATCAATGCTGAGCGCAATTTTATTGTCTTTCTCTACCCCCCTCCCCCGGCAACCCACTATTATGCAAGTAATTACTGCGTATTATCCTTCAATTAAAGACTAAAAGGAATTCCAAGTTAACTGAATCAACTGGCGTAATCGCACCTAGTATGTGCAATTCAGTTCATTTTTAGTTCTGCACAGAAAACACTCAGGAACATGTTGATACTGGTTCAACAAAATGGACACAGTTTTGTTTTTCACGCGCAAGCGTGCACATTCGTATACATCTGGTCATACTGTGTTTTATTCCAAAATGGAAATTTATATGCCCATAATTGTTCAAGAAAGACGACATGTGGGATGCATATATGGCGTTACATAACAACACAGTTTATATAAAGAAATTGTAACTGATTAGAATGTACATACTGTACTACATACTATAAATTATGATTCTGTATTATTATCTAATGCAAAACAGCTTATATATTTTGTAACGTTGAAAAAAAGCGTTATGGAACTGTTGGTAAATCATAATAATATACCTACAGGCTAACATAAAAATATTCATTCACATATTCTTCAGTAATTGGTTCTGTATTTAACTTGCCCCCCCCGCACTTAGTGTAACAACACTACTATGTGTAATTTTCCATTTTAGTTGCCCACGCGTGTCTGCAATGTGAACACAGCCTAAAAGTAATTCTTTACGAAAGATTGCTCGTGGAAACACTACAATTGGCTGCCAACAAAATAGACACACGTACTTTATTACCTACATTTCTTACCGGATTCAATGTTTGGGAGAGAATCAAACAAGCTAAGAATATTATCAATCAATAACAAGAACTGAGCTTATCCAAACACGTTATCCGTCTTATTCAGATTAATTCACAGTATTTAACGAACAATATGTATCCATATAGGCTAGTTAACGGGAATAAAAAGAGGGGAAGAGAGAATTGCTGTGCATAAAATACAATAGCTTTTGTCATCCGTTTTTAGGCTACATTTGAACCAGATCAATTTGTTGGCACCAAAAAGTAATAGACCTATTTATTTCTATGCTATTGATTGTACAGTATGCCTCTTTGTCATACCTCGGCGCCGACTAATTTTGTTAACGGAACTTGTTGAATACATATCGCTTATATAAAGATAAACAGAACCTACGCTGAACGATATATATGCAGTACGGTCTTCTATATTTACGTTTAAAAATAATATTTCAACAGAATTCGAGACCGATTTGGTGATTCAAAATTAATTAATTTACGTCTTTTTTTTACCTTCATGGTTTAACAACTTTACTTTATGCCAGTTAGACTAATGAACAAGAAGAATCGACGTAACACACGGATACGTAGATTCGAACTTGTGTACAGATCCGAATTTTAGCAAACTGTCAGCTATCCTATCGAATATTCTACGAGCGCTCCCCATTTATAGGCACGATGAGATTCTGACAAAATATAGACAATTTTTTTATAAACGTCTATAGTATGCAAAGATCCTACTTTTAGCAATAACCATTGAAAAAATAAGCTGTTGAGCCGCCATTATAGTAACACCCCAAGACCTTGAAATGAACACAGATCCTAAACTCTATAACACTTCTTCAGGGTATCGGAATACACATAAAATGTTAAATATATGTATGTGATGTGTCTTATGTATTTCACTGAATACTAATTGATATGTTTTGATGAAATCTGACCATAGGTTTTACCCATATCTCACACCATTTTTTAATATTTCAAAACAAAAAAACAGTTAGAAATCAACGATTTTTTCTCACGATTTTTCCATAAGTACCCAAACAAAATGTTTAGTCCCAAAAATCCAGTTCGGAAGGTACTGCTGAAAAAAATCTGAAGGAGACCTACGTCTCAAAATCTGTTTATTATATCGTTATATAAAGATTCGTAACTCAAATCAGTGTGCCAAATTTGGAATAAGAGACATTTACGGTTTGTGAATACAAATGAAAAAAATGTTTTTTCCCTTAACGTCCACACTTTGTCACTAAGGACGAGGAATTAGCATTAAGGGTATGGGTAAAGCAAGAGGATAAACTGCGGCTCGAAGTGCACAGTCAGGAACGCAGCAACTGATCGGTGCTTTAGCCACATCGACCACAAGTCCTGACCAAAAAACTAGAAACAAATCCTGCTATTGTAAAATTATTTAATTTCAAATTTCGTACACTGAAAATGAGTTTTACATATTTAAGTAAAATCAAATTTTTAGAAAAATCTGACGAAACGATTTTCAGAAATTAAGCAGACTAATTTTTTTGCCGTTTTGGGGGGGAAATAATTGAATGTAGGCTAGTTTAATTTTTTTTTAATTTATCTCTACCTTTTATTTTATTATTGCTTCTATTAGGGAGTAATATGTGTCACTCGAGAACACTGTAAAGTTTAACACGCTATTCATTATAGACCTGTGCAACATAAGCTTACATACTTGTATTGATCTTTGGTCTGTAAGGAAAACAACCAACTCAGTTCTAGTAGCCAACTTGTTTACGGTCATCGTCTGGCGTGTTCTGGACTAAATTATATATGCAGGAACAAAGAGTTAGACGCTCCAAATTATAGGACCACTCCTCGACACTTCCAGCAATGGAAATTAGTCCTACCAGATAGCCAACCAAAATGTATCTAAAATTAAACGTTGCATCGACTGGATTCCACAGCTTGATTAAAAACACTACTAACCGCTGATTAAAAGTACGAGTTAAACAGAAAAAAACCTGAACTATTCAAGTATTTATGAAGCATTAAAACTTTGATACGTAAATCATTAAGCCTTATATAAAGTTCATTTGTATTTCTTCCTGACGTGCGTAGGAAGAGATGAACTTGACCCGCGTTGTGCCTTCTTGGAAGAGTCAAAACAACGCATACAGTATTTAGTGGTTAGGTTTCAATTAATTAATTATCTGACTATAACGTAAATTATCTGTTCATTCGTCTGACACTTGAGCATATTTAATCTAAACATTAACCAAATTGTTTTTCTCCAGCTCAAAATTTAGATATGACTGTTCACCTGCCTAATGTTAGTTTGAAAACTCGCTTCCATCACTTTAGCGAGTCAGCTGCGTGCTACGATTATTTACTGTGTAACCGTTCTAAATACGTCACTGTAAATACTGTATTCAACGACTTAACAGCAAAAGCTTATTTCTGAATCATAGATTTCGTTTACGTTGTTTCTTAGTACTTAATGCAGTCCTAGACGTATTCAATTTGTAACTCTGTCTTACAACCATAACGTAGTTAATTTTTTTTTAATACATCATTATTATTGTTTAGTAATGACAAAACAAGAAATAATTTAACATAGATGTTTTCCAGTTTCAATTACTTCATGATTCAATTACAATTAGCAACAAAGTAACGCCTATAATTGACTTCAGCTGCTGAACTGTACGTGTCCCTTTGGCCCTTTGGCAGTACTAATTAATGCTGATATGTAATCATCAGATATGCTGACTGATTTTTCCCAAATGTTCTGAGAATGCTAGATGATGCAGGAGGAGGAAATATTCGATCTTGGATAACTTGAGACAAAACAAGTGCATGGCCTTGAATGAAACAATTTACAATCCAATATCTAAATTACGTTAAACCTAATCCTAAACGCGAAGATAACATGCATTGAAATAAATTTTTATAGTATGCAATAAAAAGTCGTTATAGAAAACAATATACCTTATCCATATGTAAAAAATAACAACTAAGGAAAGGTAATGAGCGTTTGGAAAAAAGAAGCAATTTTTTTGATTCGTCACAGAAAGATTACGGAAATAATTCAAAATGTATTGTTGAATCCCACACGTTTTGTTTAATTTAATATGTAGATAACTAAAAGTAAACTATGGCAAAAGCAAGATGTCAACGTTCTTGAATTCATCGGGAATAATCAAATTTGAAGGCCTTCGTTCTTCAATAATGCCAAATGCTGATTCATCTCCCGATATAAAATCAAGATTTTTTAAACAATAAAAAAAAATAACACGAATATTTATTATTCTTGAAAAAAACATTATTTCATGATGAAATTAGAGGTAGACGATGCAAGAGGGTTTCAAGTTCTTCAGGGTTTTACTTTCATTTTAGTTCAGTTCTTTTCACTAACTTCTGCGTCGCTATTTACAGTAGGCCTAGCTCTCCATCTCTAGCGACCCTAAATCGAACATGTCTCGCTATTTACAGTAGGCCTAGCTCTCCATCTCTAGCGACCCTAAATCGAACATGTCTCGCTATTTACAGTAGACCTAGCTCTCCATCTCTAGCGACCCTAAATCGAACATGTCTCGCTATTTACAGTAGGCCTAGCTCTCCATCTCTAGCGACCCTAAATCGAACATGTCTCGCTATTTACAGTAGACCTAGCTCTCCATCTCTAGCGACCCTAAATCGAACATGTCTCGCTATTTACAGTAGGCATAGCTCTCCATCTCTAGCGACCCTAAATCGAATATGTCTCGCTATTTACAGTAGACCTAGCTCTCCATCTCTAGCGACCCTAAATCGAACATGTCTCGCTATTTACAGTAGGCCTAGCTCTCCATCTCTAGCGACCCTAAATCGAACATGTCTCGCTATTTACAGTAGACCTAGCTCTCCATCTCTAGCGACCCTAAATCGAACATGTCTCGCTATTTACAGTAGACCTAGCTCTCCATCTCTAGCGACCCTAAATCGAACATGTCTCGCTATTTACAGTAGGCCTAGCTCTCCATCTCTAGCGACCCTAAATCGAACATGTCTCGCTATTTACAGTAGACCTAGCTCTCCATCTCTAGCGACCCTAAATCGAACATGTCTCGCTATTTACAGTAGGCCTAGCTCTCCATCTCTAGCGACCCTAAATCGAACATGTCTCGCTATTTACAGTAGATCCTAGCTCTCCATCTCTAGCGACCCTAAATCGAACATGTCTCGCTATTTACAGTAGACCTAGCTCTCCATCTCTAGCGACCCTAAATCGAACATGTCTCGCTATTTACAGTAGACCTAGCTCTCCATCTCTAGCGACCCTAAATCGAACATGTCTCGCTATTTACAGTAGGCCTAGCTCTCCATCTCTAGCGACCCTAAATCGAACATGTCTCGCTATTTACAGTAGACCTAGCTCTCCATCTCTAGCGACCCTAAATCGAACATGTCTCGCTATTTACAGTAGGCCTAGCTCTCCATCTCTAGCGACCTAAATCGAACATGTCTCGCTATTTACAGTAGACCTAGCTCTCCATCTCTAGCGACCCTAAATCGAACATGTCTCGCTATTTACAGTAGACCTAGCTCTCCATCTCTAGCGACCTAAATCGAACATGTCTCGCTATTTACAGTAGGCCTAGCTCTCCATCTCTAGCGACCCTAAATCGAACATGTCTCGCTATTTACAGTAGACCTAGCTCTCCATCTCTAGCGACCCTAAATCGAACATGTCTCGCTATTTACAGTAGGCCTAGCTCTCCATCTCTAGCGACCCTAAATCGAACATGTCTCGCTATTTACAGTAGACCTAGCTCTCCATCTCTAGCGACCCTAAATCGAACATGTCTCGCTATTTACAGTAGACCTAGCTCTCCATCTCTAGCGACCCTAAATCGAACATGTCTCGCTATTTACAGTAGACCTAGCTCTCCATCTCTAGCGACCCTAAATCGAACATGTCTCGCTATTTACAGTAGGCCTAGCTCTCCATCTCTAGCGACCCTAAATCAGACATGTCTCGCTATTTACAGTAGACCCTAGCTCTCCATCTCTAGCGACCCTAAATCGAACATGTCTCGCTATTTACAGTAGGCCTAGCTCTCCATCTCTAGCGACCCTAAATCGAACATGTCTCGCTATTTACAGTAGACCTAGCTCTCCATCTCTAGCGACCCTAAATCAGACATGTCTCGCTATTTACAGTAGGCCTAGCTCTCCATCTCTAGCGACCTAAATCGAACATGTCTCGCTATTTACAGTAGACCCTAGCTCTCCATCTCTAGCGACCCTAAATCGAACATGTCTCGCTATTTACAGTAGGCCTAGCTCTCCATCTCTAGCGACCCTAAATCGAACATGTCTCGCTATTTACAGTAGATCTAGCTCTCCATCTCTAGCGACCCTAAATCGAACATGTCTCGCTATTTACAGTAGACCTAGCTCTCCATCTCTAGCGACCCTAAATCGAACATGTCTCGCTATTTACAGTAGACCTAGCTCTCCATCTCTAGCGACCTAAATCGAACATGTCTCGCTATTTACAGTAGGCCTAGCTCTCCATCTCTAGCGACCCTAAATCGAACATGTCTCGCTATTTACAGTAGACCTAGCTCTCCATCTCTAGCGACCCTAAATCGAACATGTCTCGCTATTTACAGTAGGCCTAGCTCTCCATCTCTAGCGACCCTAAATCGAACATGTCTCGCTATTTACAGTAGACCTAGCTCTCCATCTCTAGCGACCTAAATCGAACATGTCTCGCTATTTACAGTAGACCTAGCTCTCCATCTCTAGCGACCCTAAATCGAACATGTCTCGCTATTTACAGTAGGCCTAGCTCTCCATCTCTAGCGACCCTAAATCGAACATGTCTCGCTATTTACAGTAGACCTAGCTCTCCATCTCTAGCGACCCTAAATCGAACATGTCTCGCTATTTACAGTAGGCCTAGCTCTCCATCTCTAGCGACCCTAAATCGAACATGTCTCGCTATTTACAGTAGACCTAGCTCTCCATCTCTAGCGACCTAAATCGAACATGTCTCGCTATTTACAGTAGACCTAGCTCTCCATCTCTAGCGACCCTAAATCGAACATGTCTCGCTATTTACAGTAGGCCTAGCTCTCCATCTCTAGCGACCTAAATCGAACATGTCTCGCTATTTACAGTAGGCCTAGCTCTCCATCTCTAGCGACCCTAAATCGAACATGTCTCGCTATTTACAGTAGACCTAGCTCTCCATCTCTAGCGACCTAAATCGAACATGTCTCGCTATTTACAGTAGGCCTAGCTCTCCATCTCTAGCGACCCTAAATCGAACATGTCTCGCTATTTACAGTAGACCTAGCTCTCCATCTCTAGCGACCTAAATCGAACATGTCTCGCTATTTACAGTAGACCTAGCTCTCCATCTCTAGCGACCCTAAATCGAACATGTCTCGCTATTTACAGTAGGCCTAGCTCTCCATCTCTAGCGACCCTAAATCGAACATGTCTCGCTATTTACAGTAGACCTAGCTCTCCATCTCTAGCGACCCTAAACCGAACATGTCTCGCTATTTACAGTAGGCCTAGCTCTCCATCTCTAGCGACCCTAAACCGAACATGTCTGTACGGCCTTTACAAGTAAACTATAATGTATTCTAGTACTATAGCCTCACCAAATCTACACTACGCTAGTATTACTATCTCACAAAACCTACACTAAGCTAGTACTACTGTATCACAGAACCTACTATTGACTATTGACTCACGAAACCTACATGAAGGTAGTACTACTGTCTCACAGAAGCTACACCAAGCTAGTATCACAAAACCTACACTAAGCTAGTACTACTGTATCATAGAACCTACACTAATTGACTACTGACTCACGAAACCTACATGAAGGTAGTACTACTGTCTCACAGAAGCTACACTAAGCTAGTATCACAAAACCTACACCAAGCTAGTACTACTGTATCACAGAATCTACACTAATTGACTATTGACTCACTGAATCTACACTAATTGACTATTGACTCACTGAATCTACATGAAGGTAGTATTACTGTCTCACAGAAGCTACACATCCTCAAATCAACAAATTATTCAGCGAGTACAAAATTTTATTATTCATGCAATAACAAGTGCAAAATGGTACCGTAGGAATGGTACCAAAATGGTACCTTCAGGCAGACATAGACTTGAAGTATGTAAAGGAGATAATACAAGACTGCGCCTCTAGGCACGATAAAAGACTACATCAGAATTTCAACGTCGAAGCCATCCAACTTTTAGATGTAAAATTGGTCAAGAGACGACATAGTCTGCATGATTTAGTTCACTAAGTCCAATACATGTTATAGATCAATTATATGTATTACTCATTTAATCTGTAAGATTAAGATTGTAATAAATAAATGAAAAAACCAGAAGCTACACTAAGCTACTATCTCACAAAACCTACACTAATTGACTATTGACTCACAGAAGCTACATGAAGGTCTCGCAAAACTTACATACAGCTAGCAGACTATTACTGCCTCACAGAAATTGCAGAGGGCGCCGTGGATTTGTCGCTGAGATCAGAAAGTACCTCAGTGTTCCACGACTGCGGTTGTTTAATGTTTAATTATATTCGTGATGTTACTTTCACGTTCGTTGTGAAGTGAATCAATAAAATGTGATCAGAAAAGTCAATCAAAAGTGAGAGGATTAGCGAGGCAAAGTGACAGAGATACGTGCGCGACAATCGTACTAATTGGAAAGCCGGCCTAGCTTTACTTCTAATAAGAGATAAGAAACGAAACATTACTTTGGATAATTTGTATGATGAGTGCACATGCGCAGCTTCTAGATTCAGTATTGAAATAGAATACTTTCAATTTAAATCACTTAAACGTATTCTTAACATTGCCTCCAGGAAATAAACAAAACCTAAGGTTTCTTCTCCCTAAAAATTTACAGTTCTACAATTAATTTGTCCAAATTACAGTGAAAATTATCAACAAAAATCGACCGAAAATATTACCTAATTAAGTCGGTGTGCTAAATTTTTAATAAAGAGTAACGAAAACCCAAAATAACTGCAACATGCAGCTGTACCGCTGAAGTAATGGATTTCAACGGAATTTAAAATTTTAAAAGTTAATGAAATCATAACATTTTTTATCATTAACATTTTTTTATGTTAAAAAAAAAAGATAAAAGACATGATTTGGCATGACCGCCTTTGAAACGGTTGAAAGTATTTTGATAGTTAACGAATTCAAGTAGAGGTTAAAATCAGCGTTCATTCCATGTTCCGAGCATGGGTATTATCACGAGAGCATCTCCAATAGCTCCTTTTGCAATGGAAATTTATTTAACGGCCTAACCCCCTATTAAAAGTTTATCATATCTAAGTTATCATATCACTTGAATTAACTGACCATTTAAATGGATTATTATAACCGTCAAATGAATCATCATGAAATTGACCAAATTCGTAAAGCTGATTTTGAATAACTAATACCTTATTTTTTCTAATCTCACTTTTTTGTAGATAGCTCTCGACAGTTGTTATTGATAAGATGTCGACTTACGTACATTCGTGTCTCCTTTAAGATGCACTGTATTTTTAAAGTCTGTGCAGTTGTTTAATTTATTTTAAAATGCTTCAACTTAACCCATTGTTGTAACGTAGGGTGAAGTTTTCCATTGGTTTATTAATTTACAGAAAATAAATGAATTGCTGTTAACGACTTTTACATATAAAAAGACCATTTACGTTATTTGTCCTGTCAGGTTGTGTTGTCATTGGCTACTGAATTTTAGTGTATTATTACAAGTGATTGTTTTCTATCCTTAATTTTCCTTAAATTAATTATTAATGGTTAACGGTGCTTTTACTTTTCAATCCGGTTATTTTATAGGTTAGGTACGTTCTCATCGGATACTGTAATTAGCTAGTGAGCGTTGATTTTGTTTTAATCATAGTTTAAAACGATTTCACGGATATACTGACGTCATAACGTCTTGTAATTCGGTCTAAAATAGAGGTTTATAGAGCGATACGAAATTGTGAGATTTTAAATCATTCATAACTTTGGAAAAATAATTACATTTGGTAGCCTAAATAAAACATTATGATCCCAATAATTGCCTGCCTGTATACATTCTCCTCTTTTTATAGAATTTAAAATTTCGAAAGGAATATTGCTGATGAAATGATTTTCAGAAAAATGTTTCTTGATTTTTGGTCTCGGAAATATCCCTGGGTTCTAATCCTAGTATTTTCAAAACTTTTAAGCAGAAAAAGGTATTGCTAAGATAAAATGTTCAGTTCTGAATAAAATGATTATGAAATTTGTTCTAAAAAAATAATTTTTATGTGTCATTAAATAATTTACGTGTTTCTTTGTTCATTCACAGATTTGAACAAATAATAATGTTTCAAATAATAAAACGCTCTTAAATTATTTGCATTTTTTGTAATTCCTTTGTTTTTTCTACGAAAGCTTTTCATCTACTGTTAGACCTAAATATTTTGTCATGATCACTTGTTCTTCTTGACTGAACAACTGCAAGTATATTCTTCAAAGCATTCTATTTTGTGAAATATTAATTGATCTTCGGATTTGTAACACTGAAGATCAAAGTTTACGTATTTAGTTTTAGTTTTGTTAACATTTTAAACTATAAAATTTAACACACTTTTTTCAGAATGTTCAAAATAAATGTTAAAATTAATATGGAATACATACGTAAAACGTAAATGAATAATAGATTGTAAAATACTGAATTTGAATGAATGAGACAAAAAATGAGTTTTGTTACATCAGTTTATCAAGGCTTGATCACACGACGCAAAACATATTGCTCTGTGCTCATTACACAATGTCTGTCTGTTTTTACCAGATTTAAACAAACCAGAAGAAATACTAATCTATAATTTTACTTCCCACTTTCTTATACTTTGAAACAGCAAGGATTAATTTACATCTTCTTGGATTTTCCTTATAACTATGAATATTACCGCCTTGGAAATTAATTTCTGAGACTGCGTTCTTGCATTCAATGTTCATCAATCATCGGATATTATTATGGTTGCAAACCATGCAATTTTCTTGAGTAAACTGTTTTAGACTATTTTTCGATAACGGAATATAGATGAAATTTTCATTTATGCCGCAAAAAACGTTCATTTTATACGATATCTTTCTGCTGCTCTCATTTTTCGTTCTGCGACATAGTTGTGCGTCGTTTGATGTTCTGCTTTGAGGGAAAACGCATCAGTTGTTGTATACCTAAAATATCAGGTCCACGAGCAAAATGTGGAAAATGGATCATCAAAATTAGTAAACGAGGTCTTCAAATTTTAGCCATATTTGCAGATTAATAACTCAAGTCAGTATACCAAATTTGAAATTAAAAAATATGTACGGTTCGGGAGGAAGTCGAAAAAACAAACAAAACGAACTCATGCCGATCGATATAAGGTTTTACCTAGATTTATTCTCTAACCTTAAATTTCTTTTATTTCAAAATGTAGACACACTGAGTTCAGTTATGAATATCCAAACATTTATAACTAGCGGCACAAAGCTTGAGAACGACCGTGCTATAGAGTGGACACATAGTCTATAAACTATTATGTAGTACAAAGCAGTAAAGAGTTCATCAACTAGACTGTGATGATTTATGAAGACTGTATTTATGTTCATCCTAGACTGTATTTATAAAATTCTTCATTCAATATGATCAGAAAGTAAAAATAATTTTTTTTGTAATATTTCAAATCAGATTATAGAAATTTAAACTCAAAGCTACAAAATCGAAGAAATCATTATCACATAACAATAACATTTTATGTTATATTTTAAAATAATGTTTTATAATCTAAACAGCATTAAAATCTGCATGAAATGGCATTTCATTTCAAATTATATTGAAAATACGAAAATGTAATGCCGATAGATATAATTTTCGTAATTTCAATACAATTTGAAAATTTAGATGTTTACTTATGCAGATGTTAATGCTGATATCAATAGTGAAATTATATTTCCAAAAAAGTGTCACTTAAAAAATATTATTTTCTTATTTTGAAGAGCCATTTTGAAACGGATTTTGCTGGGTAAATATATTTGTAGAAACTTAATACTAAAATCGATTTTTGTACCAAGTTTGTATTAAATCTGATCAAAGCTACAAATGTTAACCAGCTAACATACACGCTCGCGTTCACGTTTTTTAAAACATACGCCTAATCTCAAAATTTTTTGAGATCATGTTTGAGATATGGACGATTATTTCGAAGTCCCAGGTCTGGGGCTTACTAATATAACCGCTGCAACAGCTCATTTTCAAATGGAAATTCTCTATCAAGAAATGGAGTATCGGAAGCATCATATTGTACTCGTACCATGTTCGCCGTAAGAGAAGCTTTGTAAGGTTATGTACTTGATTTCAACAGAGTGTTGCAAAATCACCAGTTTATGCCTGTAATGAAAATTCCACACGACTTATACGGTATTATCTATTATCTTGTACATATGCCTTAACATTAAGGCAAACAATACAAAGATTGTGCGAGTGAAAGAGTTTACTTTTCGTTCTTGGCATGGCAACAAGAGTTGTGACCTTGACATCGAGGTGACTATTTCTCTTTCCAACGAAATCAGAATAAAACCAGGTTATGGATAAATAATATACAAGAACATATAATACACAGTGCATTGTTAAGTTACTGTCAACACTAAATTATATTTATTTGTAAGTAGGCCTAAGCAGGCTCAATAATACCACATTCTTCACTTCCATAAGAACAAAGAAAAATATTCAAAATTTCAACCAAAAAATTATATCTATTTCAGTTATAACTAACAATCAGAGTTAAACCTACTTTAGCAGGTACGATTCCCTATAAACAGAATGGGCATTGAAGTGATCCTTTCCTAAAATCATTTCAAAACCGCTCATAACTTTCAGTCAGAGAAGGAAAACATCGTTCATGTTTTTCGTTCATTTAATAAATTTATGGTGCAAAAACGTTAAAAAACTATCTCACATTAAATTATTTCTTTAAAAAGAGTGGTTCGGGAACTACCGTCAAAAACAGAAAATCTGTAAAATTGGTAAATCAGATTTCGTCCAAACTTTTTATCACATTTAATAATCACAACTAAATAATAATAATAATAATAATAACTATATAATAATCATGATTAAATAAATCATTGAACATATAAGTATTAGAATGATAACCCTTATGAGAGTAGGCGCTCATTCCTGGTGGCACCTTGCGACAGAATGTTCAACTAAATTTAAATAGATTTTCTCAAACGTCGTCCACCTGTCCTTGCAGCTTACAAAGTTCGTAGCGGCAAATAGTCCAGTTACTTGGACTTTAGCCGTTGATATCTTGATCAAAGTGCTTGCACACTTTTTACAATTTGGCTGTACTTCTAGACCGCTTAAGATTCAATGACAGTAGGCTATTATTGATATTCTTCTTATATTAAAAAAATGAAACGGTTTTTGTTTTGTCCAATTATTATTTAATCGTAAATTTATTTCATTTTAAATTTGCTACTTCAGTTATAAATCTTTATATAGCCGAAATTTAAGAACTTAGGTAGTTTATGTTTATCAATTACTCTCGAACACGATTTTTCGGAGATATCGATTCATACACTTTATTTGGGCACTTAATGAAATAAATTTGAACAATATTTGCTCAAAGTTATGATGATCATCATGATTATTAGATATGTTTTTTTAAAGAAAGTCCGATTTAACATATAAAAAAACCTTCAAAAAAAAGTTTTAAATTGCAAAAGTCCGGAATTACGACATACCATATATATATATATATGCAAAATTTTATACCAATTGGCCTCTAATCTCTAATGATGTAGTAGCTAGCTTCTATATGTCTACAGGTAGCTTCGTACCGCAATAATTTTTCAATAACGATCATTAGAAATCGGTAATAAATCACTGTTTCTGGTAATATTGTAAAGGTTACAGAACTCGTTCAAACAATGTTTGTACGTAAAGGCCATTTGAAAAGTACAGTAAAAATCATAAATACTGGGAATTCCCCGAACTTATGAGTTGAACGTTAGCGTGTCTTTTAAGAAATGACGTAATCACGTGCAGTCTAGACACGTGTGAGCACACCACTCGCAATCTCCCTGTTTGTCACTTTTGCTATTTGGTTGTCTAACCACATTTACAGTTACAGTTACAACCTAACCTAAACTAACTCGACCTATTATTATTCTAATGTACCGGAGAAAGTCAATTAGTTTCGACTGAAAGGCTTTATTCATTTCGCTAAAAGGATGTGGCCACTCCACGCCTGAAGAAGGACATTTAGCTCTACGAGGAAGAGTGCGGCCATCTTATGTAACCCCAGTTGTAATTGCGGGTAATTATATTATTGTGAATGGGAACGAAGTGCACTAAGCTGTATTACCTTACATTGTACTTTAACAATTGTTTTCCTGCAGTCGAGCCTGCGGAATGTATACCTCACGGATAATTATATTAACAATACAGTACTTGCTGCAAACATTGTTGCAAAACTTAGACGGGAACGACATGTTTAACTTTTACTTTTACTTTATACGTTTTCAGTCAAGTATGAGTTTTAAATCCAAAAAAACCGTTCCCATGGCGCAGGAAGACTTGGTGAATCTCGAGTGGCCACTAATCACCAGTTATGTTTAATTTTTTTAAAATGCACTACGAATGAGCCTTTTATATGAAAAAAGCTCCACTCTTGACATTACCATTTCCGCTGCATATTAATCCTTATAATTTTACATTTATAGACTAGATATAATGGAATATATTTCCAGATACTAAGCAAGATTACGCCTAAACGTAGTATTACCATATCAACTGACATAATTTTGGCTACTTTAAAATTGATTATTTCAAACCTTTAATTAAATACAAGTTCACAGCTTAAGCTGAACAAAAACAGAATTACTATTCAAAAATCAGTTTTAAAGACAGCACGATCAATTCCAACAGTATTACTTAACCAATCAATATTTACTAAGTATATGATGCAATTTCTAGTGTATAGGTCATTAAGAGCCTCCGGTAATTTTTGTAATTGGCTCTTTGAGTGTATTTTGTTGAAAGGTCATTGCTTGAAACCGATGTAAAGACTACTATAATTATCTGCAAGTTTGAATCTAGTTCTAAACAGTTATCTCACATTCCCGCTATCCTTAGTCCTTAATCATCGCATGCCCTATCAGAACTGATAATCACGCAACCTTCAAGAATAAATCTCCAACATGTTACTTAACAAACGTCAGTCATTGCATGACTCAGGTAAAAATAGCGAAATTATGTCATTTAAACGAAAAGCCAGTATCAGCCACCTATAACTGTTTTATGAATGTTTTCATAAAACCGAAAAATTGATATCAGTAAAACTATATATAATTGCCAGTGGTTTGGTAATTATACAGTAAAAAATTCAAAAACAGATATAACAAAAAACGTAATATCAACTATAAAAATATATTTAATTATCATACAATAATATGGTCTATATTATCGAATACATTGTACAAATAATTTCTGTTGGTTTTCAAAATGTAGAAAAATCATTCAGAAGTATTCATGAACCCAAAGCTATAATTGAGCGGAAGTGAGTTCAAAGCTATAATGGAGGGGAAGTTAAGTTTAGTAATGTCACAAATGTTGCAAAAAGTAATGAAAATTTCATTACACGACTTATCACTTCATTGCATAAAACGAACATCATTTGAATGACACTATTAAAAAAAAGTTTTAATGTAATAAATAATCCCAAAATTTACATGTTTTCAATTCTATTTGTTACTTAAATATTTAAAGTTTTAAAATCGTCCTCTTCTCATGCTCATCCGGCACAAACTTTCACATTTAATTCCTCGTACTACTTTCAGTTAATGTTACAATAATAATAGAAATAATTTTTATTTATTATTCAAACAAAATGTGAGTACAGTCGGCTGCCCCTCCGAATTTGGGCACCCCAAAATGTATCGCCCTTTCCACTAACGCTGATCCCTCGTCCACACTACTCTAACAAAGTATGGACGTTGAAACAAACCACGACACCGGTCATAGATTATATTCTTATTTTCGAGTTAAGTCGGCCAAATACAGTATGAATAAAATCTTACAAGCTGATTTAGAAAACCTGTTTGCTTTAGAAGTTTTTTTCAATCGCCGGATTTTTCGAGGAAATAGCGACTAATGTATGTATTTGGCACTATTTGAGAAAATCAATTTTTGTTAATTGGTAAAAAACAGACTTTAAAACTAAAATTTTTAAACCTGCGCCGACGAATCAGCGTAAAAATCAATCTGAATGTATGCGTTTCAAAAGAATACAGACAACTTTACCTCTTAATACTTTCACATCTTACTCTTTTATGAAAAGGATAAACACTGGATTTCACCATCATAAACATTTTTATTACGGCTCCATGATAGTTAATAAAAGATTAAACACTTTATGCTTTTCAAATATCTTGTGAAGGATCCATTATTATTAACACGTTAACTAGACAACAGTTTGTTTTAATAAATGTAATTTTGAAATCGTTAAACATTTTCCGTACATAATTTGATTGCAGCTGAGAATTTTACAACCAATAAAATAAAGTTGTAAATCAAAACTATTTTGCAACAAATACTGATTAAAGGATATTCACGGTTGAACAATTTGTGACTGTTCGCATGCTTCAATGAGTATTATTGAGCCAAGATTAACAAGCAAACAGTAAGGTAAGAGTTGACGTATGGCCTCATTATACTGTGCGACCAGTCCTGACTGACTCCCACATTCATTTATATTAGTTAAGTTATAGTCAATTTATAACATGACCTTGTCTTACAGGTATCGAGAACAATTAATTATATGCTAATTTCTAGTTAATTAATTTAAAAATTAAAATTACATACGTGCTTGTATTCAACTGTAAATATATGCGTCATAAAATTTCGTGAAGGAGGTTGAATGAATTCATAACAATGGAGGTACAAAGCTGTATCGCTGACGTAATAAAAGTGATATTCCAAAAAGTAACGATATCTTAACAATTCTGTAATGTGATTTGAAAATTTGGAAGCTTGTAATAGGTTAGCTTGTTTAATCGGGTTTTCAAAAAAATCCAAGATAAAAAAAAGTTATTAGGTCTAATTTACTTGTTTAAGCTATTACCAAAATAATATGGTATGCCAAATGGGATCAAAACTGCAAACGCTAAAACGCACGTATTAATCTAAAACCGGTGCTCATTTCAAGGCCCAGGACTGAGACTGGATCTAATGCCAATGCTCATTTTCCAACGTAATAATCCCAGCATGACGCTGCCTCGCAAAACGTGATGAAAATCACGTTAAATCACGTGATCAATTTAAAATCAGATGGTTAATGAAATTTGCATTTTTAATTTTCAACTTTCATTGAAATTGCGAAAACCTAACCCAACAGCTGTTACATAACTTTCTACATACTACTTTTCATTTGACTTTAATATTCTAAAATTGATTTTATTTCTTTAATAGGATTTTATTATTTTTCTCGTTATATACAGTGACATATTTTTAAATCTCTCTAGACAGTTTCCACCAATAAGATAGCTTAAAACTCTCATAATACATTACTGTCTGTATATTCTCCCGCAGAGGGTGCAGACTAGCTGCATCTATTGAGAGGATTTAGACGTCCCTTGCGGTACCCGAGTCTAACACACACTTACACTTACGACTTTAACACTTCACATTTCCATTTAGGGAGGCGATAACAGCCTCAATGTGCTTTTCGCCTTAAATTAAAAAAAAATCAAAAGTGTATATTCTTCTTTATCTACAACGTTCTCTCTGGAATGTTATGGTTACATCTTTTTATACCAAGAAATTTAATCCAGTGTTTTAAAATATTGTTCACAAATAGTATAGGCTATCATTTTAAACATATCTACCTCCTAGTGACTAAAAAAACTGTTTTTTACATTACACTGCAGTTTTACTTATTTATTTTCTAAAATTTAATTGTTTCTATCGAAAAACCTAATACATAACGGGAATTTTGTTAACAAAAAACTGGAAAAGGTGACATCAGAGCGTGGCCTTTGGACTTATTTCCTGTTGGTCTACCCAAGCATAGCTAATAAAGCACGAGCAGTGCATCTCCTGCGAGGTTAGTGCCGCTTTTATCAGCGGGACTCACAGGCCCCTGTCTCCTTCCTTCTTCAATTAGTAACACAAGATTTTATACAGAAACTGTTAAAATAGGACATTCTAGAAAGTTTACGTTTAGGTTTAGCAAGATGTGAGTTTAATATTGAATGCCAATACTTTTACAACCAAAGGCAAATTATTAGTCAATTTCGTGTCAGGACATAAAACATTTTACCTGAAACTGTACAACAGTAAAATATAGTAGATAAAGTAGTTTTCCTTTTTCATGAATTTATATTTCATGAATTTCCTTTCATTATGAATTTATAATGAGATACAGATATGACAAGATATAGACAAAGAAAATTGTTTTAAAATTCAATCGTTCACAAGGATTCAATCGTTCACCTTAAACTTTTAAATAGAACCAAAATGTAAGCAAGTTTATTAAAACAATATTAAAAATTTGATTTCTTAAAAGTTTTTAGTAGACTGCTATTCACAGGTTAGACCTGCATTTCTGGAAGTTTAATACATTTATTTTGGTGCTTTAAATTTGCAACATTTCATCAGTTAAAAAAAAAAATAACTATACAAACAACAGTAATAATAATAACAATAACGTTGTGTGAAACTCCGCCTGTATTGTCACTTCCCTTCAAGTTAAAATTTAAAAACCTTTTTATAATGATAACACAAACAATAATCGTTATATTATTTAGGGATATATATTGTTAAATCACACGTAGAGTGCACGTTTTCCAATGACGCAGCAGTCATTGATATTATACACAATATCAGATAATAAACTACTTGCACTTTTAAAATTTTAAAAGTCCACGCGTTTTCTTCGCATTACATAAAAAGTATACGCTTATAAATGTGAAAAAATATGTATTGAGATTTTGAAAAATATACATTCGTTTTCAGATTACCTGAATTAAAAAATATATTTTTGAGTTAGACGTCTGCCTACTTTGTATGTACACACAGTGTGTGTGGATGCTCCATTCAACTGATTTTGATGACGTTTGGTCATTTAGGTGTAGAATGATCATATCTCGGAATAATTTAAAATAACTTCTAAGAATTGTCATAAAATTTTGTTTAAAAGTTAATCAAAACTGACAATACGGTTGAATATTTAGGCACTTTCTTCTCTAAAGTACAAAAAAAGTATCCCTTAAGTTCTTACACTTCCTCAAAGAGCCAGAAACTGCAGACGAAAAAAATAAAGTAGCCTATCATAACTCAAGCCAATAAGCATATATATATATATATATATATATATATATATATATATATATATATATAGACACACACACACACACACACACACACACACACACACACACACACACACACACACACACACACACACACACACACACACATAAATTTTAAATGAGATGAACCAGGAACGTTGCCACTACAACTGAGAGAATTAACATTTGTTTACGTGTTATATTTTGTTAAGAATGGTTTCAGTTGTACGAAGCAGACAAAACAGATAGACAGACAGACAGGTGGCACACCTTGGTGCTAAATAAGGAATCACAAGGTACGAAAACACTAAACTCGTTTCATATTCACTGCTAACTGAAATGCCCTTGGAAGATTAGTCATAGAGTGCATTATGTTACGTTGGGAGAGTGACATCTATGGGTCCGTGCTTTACATGTCTCCATTAATCAGCTGTTTTACTCTTGCTTATCTTTTGTAACACATAAATATCACCAAATTTGGGAACACGTTTTAATTAAACGCGTGACCTTTTCGTTCAACAAAAGCAGAACGCTGATAAAAGCAGTTGGCGCACGAGTGGTGAAACGCTTATTAAGGTTGGAACTATTTAATGGAACAACTTTCAATAGTTTGGTCTGTGCCCGCGAGGGAGCATAAAAATCGACCGTTGGTTGTTTAGAACAACGAATTGTGTTCCGATGGGTTTTCTAATCCAGTATACTAAAATATCATAAAATTCGGGCATAAAACTAAAACAATGTTCGTTGTTAATGAAATTGACAATGGAACATAATTACTGCGGTAAGGAGACCAAGAAATCTAACAAATGGTACAATAGCTTTGCACACAGCTTCTCAAATGTCCACTTCTATCTACTCCGCTTACAAATTCGATTCGGAATTTATTAGAAATAGACATTATTTCTCAAGAAATGTGAAAATTATGCTATATGTAAAAAAAGAGAAATTTACAGTTCAAGAAAAACTTTCTTTTACGGTGGAGTTGCCAGGGACTGTTCAACGATCGAGTTTCAACAAATAAAAATTACCAGGGGGCCCGTGTGAAATTTCGCACTATGAAAGTTTTAAATAAACACAGCCTTTTGAATTAATATTTCATTTTCTTCAATGAATACAAACATGTTAGTTGATTTAGTTAACCTTAAAAGGTTACATACAAGTGTCCGAGAGTAAAGTCGGCATTTGGTAAATAGTGCTCTTTGAAGTGTTTGTCCCTGCGACTTGTTTATAGTGATAGCAAACGCAATTTTAATATGTAACTGTCTTCTAATCAATTGAAAAGGCATGCTTGATACATTATAACTGTATTTTGACATTTTTATTATACTTCGTATTTTATGATGTTCTTATTAACAATATGCAAATGCACGATGGAAGGAGAAATCACAAATTTATTTGTATAAAAACAGTGTCCAAAACATGTGTTTTGGTATTCGAAATGCTTGTCCCGGCAGGGTTAGTGGCTGTCAGTAGGGCCGTAATATTTAGGAAAATGTTACTAGACCACCTTTACTGGAAATTTTTTGCTCTCTCTACGAAGAGGTCAAAATTATTACATGTTTTGTCGTTCAGTCAGTATTACAGGAACAGCCAACATTCGTTACTGTTAAATCAGAGGCCGCCATCTTGAAACGGAAGTGAATGGGGAACATCTTACACATAAGTCTTTCGGGTTTTAAACAAGGTACTTTAATATCAAATTTCAAAACAATAAGTCAATGCTTTTGGCCAAAACTGAGTAACAGACAAACCAAGGTCCAAACGATCGAAACCTAGTTTCCTAAATAATAATATTTAGTAAACATGTATCATGAACAACATGTTTGGTAACTATATTGTATAAATCTAGCTTGTATAACGTCATAATTTATACAAGTTTAAGACTCTGATTGAAATGATTGCATAAGTTAGGGTAACTGTTGATAACTTTGGGTTAGCGGCCGATTGCAACACGGAGCAAGCAAATTTAGCAACTTCTAGAACAAAATGTTTCTAACGTTCCCTTCGACCTATCCGCTTGCTCCACACAATTCTCAATCATTAGATACAAATAATTACACACAATGAGTTACTACGGGCCTTAAATGGCAACCGAACCTTCGCTAATTGTCGGCGATCACAGCTGGCCACTACAGTCCGCGTGAAAGTTGTGCAGTTTTGATGTAATTGGGTGAAAGTACGGCGAAAAGCGATAACATTTGGCGTCCAGTGTCACTGTCAAAGCCGAGCCCTGAAGTCGGATGTTATAGATACGGAAGTAATCACGCTGGTCGTAAACAGATAAGGTTTTATAGCCCGTCACACTGTGTAATGTGGTGTAATAATATCTGCAATAGTCCAGTGTCAACTGTAAATGTGACAACACAGGTTTCGTTAATACTGTTATAAAATTACAAACATCTGTTAAAGTATTATTTCAATAAAATTAAGGATAACAAAATAAACATTAAAGAAATTCAAATTATTTTTTTCTACAGAAATATTTATAAATGTCTATAGGCCTACCATAATATACTTGAAAAGCATTGCTGTTGAGTAAAAACTGGCGAAATTATGAAGTTAAAAAAGCTATGTGAAAATTTTGTTTTCAGTAAATTTCTTGACGTTTGAAAGCATAGCATCGGCATTAACACAGATTTAGGCCTATAGACACAACAACACAGTAAAATTTTATGTATCCGGAACGTTTGTACAGTATTAGATTGGAAAGTCATTGCGCCCCAAAACTCGAGTGTTTTCTTTCGAGGGCAAGACTACAAAGACCACGAAAATGCCGGAGAACAGGGGTTGCCGTCTAAAGGCCACAGGGAGCAAATCTTCCTAGATTTACAACAAAAAAATCTTAAAAGTAAATAAAATTTGTTGGTTTTTTTTCTAATCTGAAGGCGGAAAAATTATGACTTTTAAAAAGCTTTTAATGCCGTTATTTTGCTACGGATGGATTTTATTGCCAAGTGACGAACGTGTTCAAGCTATTATAAAAATCGATTTCGTGTCAAGTTTGAACAAAACTGCGTACCAAAATTGCAAATACACACTATAGTGCACAAACTTCCCGTTTATCTGATTTTATGAGACTAAATTTCCAGCAAGCCAAAGTTGCAGTTGTTAACTTAATATTTTTTCAGCATCACAAAACTGGACAGTAAAAATTAAATTTTATAACTCATCGATATATGTATCTAAGTCACGATGATAATTAATCCCACTAATTAAAATTCCGACTATGACAGCTTATTTGACGCGTTTCAGAATTTCTGTTCCATCTTCAGAAAATCACTCAACGGTAGTTCATCATTACGTTAAAATGATTTAACATGTAAGTGCATACACAGTCATAAAATGCATAACAAAACTGAACGTGCGTAGGTCGAAAGTATCACGTAATTCATGTAAAGGTCAATCCACTTAAAACGACGGTGTACACACGTCGTGATATTTTATAAACTTAAATACGGTCAGTTTTGTTGTGTATTTTATGAGTTTGTGTCTGTGTTTACGTGTCTGGTTAATGTGACGAAGAACTCTGTTGAGTGATTTTCTTAGGATGGAACAAAATGTGTCACAAATAAACCCACACAGAAACACAGACTATAACAAGTTAGAATTACTTAAAAGTAATTTATTATCATAAATAGTAAAATAATAACGATAAATACACAGCAATGAAGACTTTTGTTGATTCCATAGTAGTTGACAGTAGAGATAAATATATGCAGTGGTTTTGAGACTGACAAAGTCGTCCTAGCTGATAGAATTACAATTTATCATGTGTTCAAGTTTTTAAAGGGCTCAGTTGGTGCAGCTCCCGTCACACGGCTGATAGCGTTAGGCCCTTCCGAAATTTTATCCTTACGCACAACACTGTTGTACAGTCTGTGCTTGTACTATTTCTAAGAAGAGTACCAAACCGGTGATCATGAAAAGAGATTAGAAAGAAAAGAGAGTAGACCATTTCCAGATCCTATAGTTTAAAAACGTATTTATTGGATCTGTGTTCGTCTGTATGAAGGCTAAGTGCATATCTCCGAGACAAAAATAGCCTAAAGATTTCCTTAAAGTTTGATATGTAGGTCTGGTTTGTCCGTGACAATTTTTAAATAGAAAAAGTTTTCTGAAGCCACTTTTTTGTCAAACTGTTAAAACCGGATTTTATTGAAATCGGCTGTTAACATTTTGAAAACATTTTGCTGGTATTAGTATACACGAATCAAAACAAAATGTGTGGGGCCAACACTCCTAAAAAATCACTTTCGAAAGTTATCGAAAAAACTGAAAAATCAGCATAATCTCTAAAACTCGGTTTATCAGATTTTGCTCATATTTTGGATACGTATGAAAATGCATAACTCACTGTAGCAAATTTAAAGTGAAACAACATTTACGGTTCAAGAGACTAAATCGACAAAACAAAAATACAGCTTGATACCGGTCATGTTCATTTTGCACGTATAACAAAATTTTGTACAAATATGAAGTATCGATTTGGAGAGATTAGATAGATTTTCCGATTTTTGTCAACAGCTTCGAATTGGACTTTTTTTGTTGAAAGATTAAGTGTATGAAAGTTTGTGTAATGTTTTAGCATTTAAGTGTATTTAAAGTGTAAAATTAATCTCTGAAATTATAAAATCGTATGAATTACAGAAATATCAGCAAAAAATAGTTTTTTAACCAAATATTTACACGAGATACTTTTAATTAAACCCCTTATTAAAATTCACTTTAACTGACTCTTCCTACGTCATTTTGTTTTGTCGACGTCATCACAGCACACAGACATATTCACATAAATACAACCAGTAAAACGTTTCCCTTATCTGTAACAATCGTTTGTTAAAATTCGATAATGTTTAAGGAAGTCATATAAATGAAAGCGATGACGAAAGGCTGACGTTGGACTTCCTGCATTGCAGTCGCCACCCGATCCTGTCCGGTGCCTACACGACACAGACACTGTCGTCGAGCTAACGGAGTGGCCAAGCCATAAACAGGACCAAGCACTGGAACGGACATCTCCATGCTCTGCTTTACTTACTCTAACTTTCATTGGCTTCTATTCACGCCAAACTGATTATTCAATTGCTTTGTTTCAAGCAAAGATAAACTGAAGTCGTTTCAGGAAAGGATATAGTTTTTCTTTGGAAAACGGCAAGATGTCTCGTGTATTTATCCTTTCCGACTTGTGTTTACTTCTACAAAATATTTTAGCGCTTTGCAAGAGTTTTCCAATTACTACTTTTTTGTATTTGTTAAAGACAGTATTGTTGCTTTGTTTAAAGTAAAGATAAAGTGAAGTCGTTCCAGGAAAGATGCAGTTTTTCTTTGGAAAACGGTGAAATATCTATTGTGTATTTATCCTTTCGGATTTATGTTTACTTCGACAAAATATTTTAGCGCTCTGTAAGAGTTTTCCAATTATTTTTTAAATATTTATTGAAGATTGTTTTTTTTCAATTTAACTGGATGTTGTAATGAGCAAGAAATAAACATTTATGATGAAAGATCTGGTTTTTAGGTTTTAAAAAGTAGCCTACCGTAGTGTTTTTAACACAAAATAATGTGTTTAAGCTAATTCCAACATTCATGTGTTTCAAACAGTAAAGGTAACGTACAAACCAAACCATTTGGTATTTACGAGTATATCTTTCTGTAATTTCAAAATGAATGATTACTGAAGAAGAAAAAGTAGGTATTTACTTGATTTCTAAAAATATGTTCATCAAATACTGATCATATATGAAGACCTAACTCGTCAGAGTACAAAACTGGAAATAAAATAAATTTACGATCAAAAACCGAAAAAGGTTAGGATTACAAATTGAGAAAAACGATTTTTCCAGCTTTATCGATTACTCCAGAACTGGATAATTTGGAAAAAATCGTAACAAATAAGTTTTAATAAATTTGAAACAATATGTTGAATCGATTGAAGAAATCCAGTTTGTAATTTTGTTAAAATACTGTTGACCAAGAAAATGGCTTGATTTTTATAAATGATATGATGTAAAATCAGAAATAGTTAAGCACATGCATGAGAATGCATAACATATAGTGCATTCATGCGGACAATTCATGTATTCGATTCAACTTAATTAATGCACGATCACCATACTATTGGTATACTTCGAGTAGTAAAAATACCAAAATCAGAGTTGATCAATAACTGTTACACGCGCTCTCTCTCTCTCTCTCTCTCTCTCTCTCTCACACACACACACACACACACACACACACACACACACACACACACACACACACACACACACACACACACACACACACACACACACACACACACACACACACACACACACACACACACACACACACACACACACACACACACACACACACACACACACACACACACACACACACCATTAAACAAAAAGCATTACAGACTTCCACTTTTCAGACTTGCAACGAGAAACCCTCGAAAATGCCAGATACGATTTTGGCAAAACATCCGAAAAAATTTCTTCCAGAAACGATTGTGTCGAACGAACGTACACCGGCTTTCATATTGATTCACACTTTTTCCATCCGTAAAGAAATATTCACTAAATCTAAAATTCGAATAATTAATTGTTATAAATCGATAGATCAAAGACGTTAGAAAGCAGCACAAAGCAATGACATAACAAAATTTGTTCAGATTCCGTATTCCAGACCACAGGCCAAATAGTTGCGCGAGGGTGTGTTAAGCCTAGACAAATAACTTTCACCAGATCCATCGTTTCCTGGATTACGTCTCTTGGACGGAATTCCTGCAATGACAGCAAAGAAGTCGTCTGAATACAGATTATGCCTCGATTTCGTTGTCTGTCTTCGTGAATACTTACACAATCGCGGCACGCAGCTGTCTCGTAATTGACGTGATCGAAACAAATTTCGAAAGAAGCAACAAAATCACAATAATTATTTTATCTTACACTTAAAAAAAATCACTCGCCGCAGGGGGTGAAGACTAGCTGCATCTATTGAGAGGATTTAGACGTCCCTCGCGGTAACCGAGTCTAACACACTTACACTTACAATACTACACTTACGACTTTAACACTTTACACTCACACTTACATTTAGGGAGGCGATAATAGCCTCAATGTGCTTTTCGCCTTAAATTAAAAAAAAAAATCAAAAAAATCACTATTATAATGTGTAATAAAATTTGCAGAAATAAACATTTTAAACTTTTAATTGGTAACTTTCGTATTTAATTGGCATCTAGAACGCTTAGATTTAACGCTGAATAATATGATGAAATCAGATTGTCAAAAGAATTTGAGACTTAAAAAGTTATGAATCTTACTGACATCAAGGTTCATTTTCATTTTTTTCATTTATTATTTTTCTAATACAGACATGTTTTTATATCGATATGTCCGTATTTCGTTATAAACTTTTTTTTTAATTTTGTTACTTTTCTGAGGAGTATTTGCACTATAATGTAGCACATCCTATTTTCGTACACTGCATCTACTTCTAAGAGGTTTTTAACCTCCCCCCCGGAATAGTATGCAAGATGTATTACGCTTATTACAGAAAATAGAACTAATGGTGTCCACTAATTAGTGAAATAATTTAGCGTCTCCTTTGGGCGCGACTATAAAATATCTGTGACACTTGAAACAATTAGCAGCTACCGACACATTTAGAACAACCTCTGATATAATAACGTAACCTAAGTTGTCCTTCAAACGGAGTTGGTAACGGTGAACGGAGTGACGGTCCGTCATGGAGCTCTGCCAGAGAGGGCAAGGTGATCATCTACCTTCCACTTACAACATGTAATACAATAAAGTAATTAATTTGTTTACTTTTAAAATTTAAATAATCGCTGTACGCAGTTGTCTCGATGACGTGATGGAAGCGAGTTTACAAAAAAGTATAACAAATTTTAAAACATCACGTACACGATCATTTTTGTATTTACTCTAATAAATTAAAAAAACAAAATGGTTAATATGCAACGGTAAAATTGTCACGCTATGGCAATAGAGGAGGGATTGAACAAGTAAACAGATGATTTACCACAAAAGCTTTTGAACTACAATGAACATTATTTTTTGGATTACAGTTTTAATAAAATGTCAGTAATTACATTGTATAATCTTAAACAGCGCTATTAATATAAAGCGATGGATATAATATATATCTTAATCAAATAAATTATAGTCGAATTAATAAAACATCTGTTTTATTAATACATTTTTCTTTAATTTTATTAAAAAAGTCTTGAGCCCAGGATTGGATTATTCACATCGATTTTTGGTAAATAAATAAACAAACAGTGCTGCCAATCTGGTGGAATTTATTAGAAACATAGTTTGTTCGTACTTCACTTCTTTTTGAGTTACACATCAGCTGATGCTTTATTCTACTTATGTTTCTTATTGCTTTACAAATAGGTATATAAAAACGTGAATTCGACTACAAGTAAAACTATCAAGTGAACAAAAACTATAAATAAAAATAAATATTTTATAATTATTACCCACCAATACGATTTAACCATAGATCGTCTTCTACACCATCCATCAGGACTGCTGCCCCCAGGGGTTTCTGGGATATCCATTCCAAGTGACACTTTTTTCACGAAATGTTTATATGTCGAATATATATATATATATATATATATATATATATATATATATATATATATATATATATATATATTATTATATATATATATATATATATATATATATATATATATATATATATATATATATATATATATATATATATATATATATATATATATATATATATATATAATATTATGTCGAAATATGGCGTATGATTCACCATTTATTTGCTATCGAGACAAAATCTATATTTTTCACATAGTTTTGAGAAAAAATTCTGAAAATTCAGAATGCTTATCTCGGGAAGTACTACAGCTACAAATTTCGTTTTGGTATTAAATTGTAAGTAATTTATTCCAGTTTAAAAAAGGTGTTAATATTTGTTTTTGTCAGACCAATACTTTAGGAGCATTTTAGAAAAATAGAGCCAAATCCGATAATTTACAGGTTTTTCAAGATGGTGGAGCCCGCAATGGGAGGGAATTCGAACACTTGGATTTTCCAACAGTCCAACCAATCCATAAAACATATCAACAAATTGAAACTACCCTAATTAATGTAACCATTTATAACAATTTCACTGGACGAATAACTAAGTTGACTTAATACTTTGAATGTTGAATACCATGGATTAGTATGTGAAGGCCATCTTTTTTACAACTGAAAACACAAAATTAACCCTGAACCCTGTAAAATTTATAAATTGTATAGTGTGAATTTTCCCTAGCTTCTTAGTCGGACCTTTATCGGAGAAATAATTCAATACGAGAAAATTTGTAATGTTTTTGCTTCTTACAACCGAACCTTCTGGTTTAAACCGAAATGTTTTAGAAGTCTTATACGCGTAACCCACAAAAACGTTAGTGCGGTTTGCAATAATATTTGCTCGCGGGAATACTCACTAACACGAAGAGGTAGTCCAGGCAGGAACTTTCAACGAACAAGTAGAAAGTGGCATGATGTCAAGGAAATCTGTTATTAGCTTCCATTGATGGACACATCAGCACTCGACAACTCAAAGCTGAGGATTCACCAAACAAGGTCAACAAACTTAAACCTGGTCCGGGTATATTTGCAATTTTATTTACGCTTCGAGTGGTTTGTGAAAGGCCTGTATTATCTGACATTTTGCATTCAAAACCCCTTCAAATATCAAACTAGTGAATAAAATCAAATAGACTGTTTAGACTTCCAACTGTAGCGCATTAAAGAAGTGACTGGGAACAGAAATGAGTTGCAGTTACTACTAGTGTTTTACAAATAACTCATAAAATAATAATAATTAATGGCAGTAGATGCAGTCTCGCTGACGCGGTAACAAAATTGACATCACAATTTATTGTGCGAATATTTGTTTTTATTTTAGAATTAAAATAAGGAAATCAACTCCGTAAGGTGTAGAATACAAAACCTAGTTTAATCTTAATCTGTTTTACTGCTTACTACGCTAATGAAATCAATATTTAAAAAAATGTAAAATAAAAAAGTTATGTTTGTCAACGATTTTGAATGGCCGCCATTTTGAAACAGCTGACCTTATTTTGCCGATCTAGTAAGACAAAACTGGACAAAATAACGAACTTGTCGAAGCGTAATGTCAAGTGAAATTTAGCAACAAATTGTAAAGGTAACAACAATACTGATTGTTTAAGAAAAATTTGTATTTTTTAAGATCAGCTTAAACGATTTTGTTGTTGTTGCTAAAAATAAAAAAAAACATACTAAAACTAATTAGAAGCGTCCACACAGGAAGCAAATCTACCAAGTTTTCTAATTTTACTGAACAAAACTGAAAATTTCACCTGGGCGTCTGGTCGAATTATTCCTTCGCCTAAAACGGTTCTAGCCCAAACTATAATAAGGAAATAACAGAATAACGGCTTAATTACCGTTCATCTTGTACATACAATACGGCACCTCACTGTTTACACAGGCCTACCATAATTAAACTTTCTCATGTCGGAGTGTAAAAGGAGTCGAAAGTTTGCGGCAATGGGATTTTGATGGTCCATCTTACACAGTGGCGACATTTACGAGTGAAACTCAATTTTATAACAACGAAATCACAAAGGCTTGCGTACAGAATGTGCTCACCAGAATGAAAACTTTAAAGTAATCACGGCACCGAGGCGTCTCGCTAACATTATGGAAGCAAATTTCCTAAAAGTAATAACACTGAATAACAATCACGTAAACGAATATTTTGTTCGTCTATTCTACAAACAATATAAAAACATATGGTATCAGGGCCGCATTTAGGCGTTCAGCGCCTGTAGGCTATTTGGCCGTTGGCAATCAATTCCCCCCTCCATCATAGCTCGTTTATTCGAACATACATATCAATATGAAATATAAGCACATAATTGTTTAAAAAGGTGATAAATTGAGAATGTAATGTAAAAAAAATATTGTGAAAATAATGTGAACCTAAAATTAGACTCTGTTAGTAACAGTACGTCATTTAGTTTACAATAAAACATAAGGTATTGAGACAATTTTCGAACGCCTTTAATTCTTGAAAATTTTGAAATAATCTCTTTGTAGTCCAGTGACGTTTTATATCACATTCAATGACCATTATGGCTACAGCTTTTAACTTTAGAATTCCTCAGGCAGTTTTTCACTCGCTTTAGAGTTGAAGTCGCGATGCATTGTACTTGTGTGAGGCAGGTGCTTCTACTTAAAATCTCCCCGCAGGGGGTGCAGACTAGCTGCCCCTATTGAGAGGATTTAGACGTTCCTCGCGGTACCCGAATCTAACAAACACTTACACTTACAATACTTGCGACTTTAACATTTACACTTACTATTAGGGAGGCGATAGAATGTGCTTTTCGCCTTACAATAAAAAAAAAAAAAAAACAAAAATCTACTTAAAATCAACCAATGGTACCTACCTTCTGCTTATACAATTTGTTTACAATTTCTATTTATTTTTCTACAATTTGTTTACTATTTCTACTAATTTTTCCGTAACGTTTTTTTAAAATTTCTTAAAACGGATTTTTTTAATTTTTCGTACGTCTACTTTTTGTCAAAAATTTTGCGCCCCGTAAGACCCACTTGGGCTAATGGGAAATACAGTCCTGTTTATTATGTAACAAAAACATTGTTAATATTATGGTGATGCTCACCTGAACATCTGACCTCACTACAGCTGTTCCTTCGATAATATGCCTACTGTCATTTCAAGTGAAGTTTACTGCCAACGTTTAAGATAATAAATAATTCATTATAAAATGTATTTCAACTGTTAGTATTGAAATATTTATGCATGTCAGAACAGTAACAATTAAAGTGATTATAGTAATTGATTGAGTATTAATTAACAACTGGTTTTGATAATTATACTGTGTAAACTCAGACAGTTATGTGAGACCGCAAATAGGCCTGAGGGGGAGAACCGTCTAGTTTTACAATAAAAATATATGAAAATAGACCATGACAGCTGTAACATTAATACCGTAACTCTTTTTGTCTTATTCTGATTCTCAACAACGATATCGATGTTGAAACCTGATTTTCAAAAAGGTATAACAAAACATTTTTGCTGGATTTTGCTGGCTAACGAACTTGTTCAAGCTACAAACAATAATAATTTATGTGATATGTTTGAATGAATCTGACACAAAAACAAAAAAAACTTTAAATGATTATTAAAAAAGTAAGTTTTTCACAACTTTAACACTTTCTATTTCCTTACTACGGATCAGAATTAACCTAAATCTAAAAACGTAATTATTCAGGACACTTTTTTAAATCTGACTTTGAATAAACCAAATTCGGTACAATCGACACTTTTTACAATGAAAAAGACCGAATTCCTTTATTTCTGGGCTTACAATACTTCTGGTGCAGATAACGTGAAATATATAGATTTGCATTCCATAAAAAAGTAGTGACATTTGAACTTAGGTTATATGCTCGTAGTAACGAGTTGTATTATTAAAGAATTATTATTATTATTTTAATACGAAAAGCACATTGAGGCTATTATCGCCTCCCTAAATGTAAGTGTGAGTCTAAAGTGTCAAAGTCGTAAGTGCAGTGTTGTAAGTGTAAATGTGTGTTAGACTCGAGTACCGCGAGGGACGTCTAAATCCTCTCAATAGTCTGCACCCACTGCGGGGATTAAAATAAAAATTAGGCGATGAGGTGTAAAACATCTGACTAGGTGATGAAACTCTAGGTAAAATGAAAATTATATACAGATGAATTCAAAGAAAGTTTGAGCATGGTTCACACATACCTCTGACATTTTCATACTGTTATAAAAAGTAAAACGTAAAAACGTATTTGTTACTAGTTTAAAAATACAACAAGAAAAAACAAATGTAAATAAGATTGTAAGTTGTTTTAGTTACCATAACTTATCACAATTTAAAAACTTAGATCTTACAAACAGTTACTTACGAGAAGAGAAGAGTAACAGCAAGTAACCTGAAACAGAAAGATAAGTTTGATAAGGAAGGTATGTTAGATGTTGGGTCATTGGCTTGCGTAGTAATGTGGGTTGCAACAATCCCGCTCGAAGTCTGACAGGAATGCGGATGAATCTGTTCTGTTCTGCTAAATACAAACATGAACATACAGTGTGCAAGAACTGAGATGTAAGTAAACAAACAAACAAACAAACATAAAGTACGCAGCACGAAACAGTAAACACTTTGCTTAAGAAATAAAAAATTAATTATAAAAAAAGTGCTGAAAGCAGTACTTGTAGTCTGTAAGGACTGCACAACAAAATATTTGGTTTAGGTGCGCATGCTCAGAAAATCAGGCCCAAAAACAGCTCGTTTTGTTAAATTTGCAAGAGCACCTTTAATTTTATATTTCAATATATTCATTTCACTTTTTTGATTCGGTATGTAGGCCTACATCAAATACGTTTACGTTTTCTTGCGTTTAAACGAGTAGAAAAATTATGAAAACGCTAGTTTTTGTTGTGTCCGAGCGAGACCTAGAAAAAAACTGATTCGACTCGTTTTTATTTTCAAAAGGGAGTAAAAAAAGTGAAACGATAAAATGTGAATAAACAGTTTATTTATTTATAAACACCATTTTATTTAATTTCCCACACCTATTTTTAAATCTGTTTTATGTATCTGCATAAATCATTCAAACTGAGTAAAATATGAAGAAATGATTTTCAATGAATTTTTTTCTTGGCAGCTCGAACTAATTTTTTGGAAATATTACTGTAACCGGACAGTGATAAATCCGGGTACTATGAACTAAATTTAAAGACTTATTTGGTAAGCCGATTTTTACTAATTTTTTGAAAGAAAACAATATTATTTTATTGCTGTACACAGACACAAACGGATAAAAGAAACTTACATTGGAATCTATTTAGTGACACTTGCAGCCTACTTTTGTTTTGCATAATATTTAGGCCTACAAACGAATAAGTGCACGAAAAGGAACAAGTAAACCAGATATAAAGCCAGTTACTGACATGCCAGAATGGAAATGAAACATGGACGAGACGTAAAGGACACGAAATAGGCCACCTAACGGAGACCCGGAGTGGCCCTACGTCGAAAGTGTCCGCACTTAAGTCGGCTAATAATTAAACTATTGCATAGTTGGCTACGATCGCCTAAACGTGTGATAGCAAGTAGCGAGATAGAGGTGAGTTTCGGTCGTTGACCTTGCCCTAGGCGACGCACGCACGCTCACGCACACGCACGGCACGCGGTGTTTCTGGTAAAAGAAGTAATCACTTTACCATAATCTGTATTTGTTGTTTTATGAAGGAATTTCCGTACTCTTCTTTATCGGTAAGAACGAGACAGGAACTCGTATACGTTTTTCGTCTGCAATTAATTAATGAACTCGTTAGACCACAGTAACGAGTAACAATCGCTGTCTCGCTGACGTGATCGAAGCAAATTTCAGATAAAAATGTACATAAACTTTTATCACTCCGGATTGGAAGCTACATGCAAAAAATCGGGGAAAATAGTTTTATTTTTATAAAAATAGATTTATTTTTTATTTCCTTCCAAACCGAAAATATTTTTTATATAAAATTTATTACACCCACTTAAGTTGTGAATCTTCATATAACTAAATATGATAGTATTTTCAGAAATTAAACAGATTCGTCAGTGAGCCAGACCTGGACCAGATTTTCGAGACGATCTTTCAGTTTGGGTTTTATGAAATTTAAGCAAAAAAACTATTATAACTGTTACAGTAAAATTAAAAAGGGGTGTACAAAAATTAAAAAAATCAAGCCTTGAGTCTATAATACGAGAGCACTCAAATGGTGTTAAAATCAGGATAATAAAATGAAAGGTAAAATACTCTGAGCCAGTTGTCCATCTTTGAGTCTATAAACTACTGCAGTGACGTGAATTTATCTTACACTCGATTAAGATATCAACTTAATAACATTAGTGATTCATACATTAACAAACAACCTAATTGTAGTCTCAAAAACTAACCTAAAAATACGTGGTTCATTTCACTTCTGACAGATAGCGTTCTCTATTTTCAGTCACATAATTTCCTGTGTAGTGATATCTCTATGTATTAAATACTCAAGGATATGAGCTATGCGTGATAAGACCTGCTGAAATTGCATGACAATCGCACAATTACTTTCATGTTTAGCTATATGCGGACACACGCCGGAAGTAGAATCTACTTTTTTGGATTCAGAGTTTTAAAGTTTTGCACATCACTAAAATGAAGCCAATGTTTGAACTATTACATCTACACCGTGGAGAATTGAACTCTATCTATCAGTAGTGTTTGCGTGACGGAATTCCACACAAAACAGACACTATCTATAGATAGATGCTACAAAACGTGTAGGCTATAACTGTACTGTTTCTGATGACTGGTATCAAAAGAAGGCTAAAGAAAATGATAAAGAGAAAACTATTTTTTTTTTTAACGTAGCCATTTTGCAGTCTCACTAAACGAAGTATTGTGTTCGTGAGAAAAGCCGATCTTGAGATTTTACATTATATGTCTCAGGTCCCTTTAATCCAAATAAGTCGTTTTAGCTTGGAACAACCTGTGTGTCTGTGCACATCGCTGGAGGCAAAAGTAGAAATTTTCTATAAAATTTGCAACATTTGCAAATTTATATATATATATATATAAAGAGAAGAGAGAGAGAGAGAGAGACAGCGAGAGTGAGAGAAAATTTAAAATTTTTAACGACTTGTAAATAAAACAAAATAATAAAACACTGATTTTAGTTATACATTTTTATTTGTCAAAAATTTTATTAAAAAAATCTTCATTTTCCAGGTTTTTTTCTTAACACTGGATCTTTTTATAAAGGAAATAACAGAGCTAAAGAAAGCTTGTGTAATGCTATTACACTATTTATTTATTATCTATAATAATTTCGCTATAATTATTGATACTAATTTTTCATTTGTTACACCTATAATTCTGCTACATACTAGCGTTACGTTTTAATATAAATTTGTTTTTTTGTTCTTTAATAATTTTTCACGTTCAGCCAACAGCTGCATTCCACGTTCACTTCCAATAAACAAATCCAGTCATATAATAACTATCATACATACTGGTCTATGTCACCTGGAAGGTTGGAGCTGGCAGATAGTCATATTTTATTGCGCATGTCAGGATTGTTTATTTTATATTGTATCTACTCTATTAAATGTAAAACCACTGCCAAGATTAAAATGTTCCAAGTAATTGACTCTCAGTGTTATAAATAGGTCTATATTAAATATTAATGCATTACTGTACTTCAGTATTATTTGACAAATGTTTAAACACAAAAAATGTGTAAATTAAATAAATTTTATAATAATTACTGCGGTAGGGATCATTTTACTAATTTTACGAAGTATTGTAAATTGTGGGTATTGTGAAATAAATCAATCAAAAGACTGATTGTTGCTTAGTTTTTAGATATTTTTTTTTAAAGTGTTTGTATTCGTGTACGCATATCGCCGAAAACTTACAAAAATTATCGATTTTGATAGAATTTGTTAAGAAAGATATGTGGTTTACCTCACAACCATCGTTAAAAAAATCGGTTCGAGAGGTCGAAAAAATTAAAATCGGACAAAACTTTCCAATTCTGTTCATAAGACTTTGCACACATTTTCGATAAATATAAAGGTACACAATTAGTGTCAGTGCAGCGCATTTGTATTTAAAAGATGTTTACCGTTTAAAAGTCAATAGAAAAAAAATTTACCCAGCAAAAAATGTTTATTTTTGCAAATTTGTAACGAAAATTTCAATTATTTTAAATTTGCTATATTAACATGAATTATGTTTTCATAAATGATCGAAATTTCAGAAAAATCTGTTAAACCTATTTATCTTAAATTTCGGTAACTCTAAAATGTTTTTTTAGGTATTACATTTAAAACATTTTTTATCCAAACCATTAGAGGCGATTAAAAAAAAACATTTTTAACAAAAAGTCCACAATTCTTTTTTGAAAAAAAATATCTATATCATTATCTAACACAATTACCAATCAATTTTGTGCCGCGTTTTATTACCAATTATTTAAATGTACATAAATTTGAATTACATAAGTTGTTCAACGAAATTATTTGTTAAAAAATACGCTTATACACACAACAGCCGTGTTCCTGCGATAATTTAAAGTGTAGCTTTGTAGAAACTCCGAAGACAATAAATATGAAAGTCATTAAATATTTAATATCCACTTATTCAGTTCTGGACAGAGAGTAGCCTATGTCGTTCTGAAGCATGTTTTATGCAAGCAGGCATTTTAGTTCACAGTCATTTAAGCTTTGAATCATTTATAAACTATTACCGTAAACCAGTATTCGACGTTGATGTGTAAATGTTTAGACATTGTAACTACAAAAACCTCTTATATTCAATTTGTTTTTTTTTCTTTTATAACCCAAGAAAGAATATATAATTAAGTAAGCGATCGTGTAAGAAATAGGTTTGTAAATTCTGACGCATATGTCTCGTGCAAGAACCCCAAGTCAAAAATAGTCTATGCCTGTGTATATCCCTGGCTATTATACGGATTCCGATCTCGATGATATTTAACACATAGAACCAAATTTCGAAAACACTTTGTAATTTTCAAAATGTTAGCTTTCAAACCTTTTTGTTATCAAAAACCCATTAAATATTAACAAAAAATCAACTTGCTCAGATTTAAAAAAATTTTAGCTGAGACGAAACCATTAAAAACATAAAGCAAAACTTGCCAATCGTAATCTTCACCAACAATCCGGTCTCCGAGATAGATTCAGAACTCACATTAGAGTTGCCATTGAAGACAAACGTATTGCTGGTGGCATCTTGCGGCAAAGTATTCAACTACAGTTAAACAGATAATAGTTCTGTCTTATTTTCTCAAACGTCTCCCCATCTGTCCTTGCAGCGTTCGTAGCAACAGATAGTCCAATTACTTGGACTTCAGCCGTTTTTACCGAGCACGCTTTTTATAAGTGACTGCATTTCTAGTTCTTGTTGTATATTCAATGTTGTAGCCTATCAATTTTGAATAAAAATTATGGTTCGAGAGAAAAGCGAAAAAACGAAACTGACACAGGTCAGGGTTTGCTTTTAAATTTTTTGAATGAGAAGTTTGAGCAATTACTTTCTCACTGCACCGAATATAAAGTATTGTGGCAAAAAAAACTTTCAAAAGTTATGGATTTTCAGAACTCCCGAGTCCAAAAAATGGTCTTTATTTGGATGATAAATGTCTTTAAACAGCCGGAAACGTGATCATTGGTAATGTAGAATTTGCTATACATACGAGACTTTTTTGTTTATTTAAAAAAAGCTTTCTGGTAAAAAAATATGCAAAAATCAAATTTTCTATGAAAAATAACTAACTATTTGATCATATTTCCCTGTTAGTAGGTACGAATCCAAACAAAACGAGTATGTTCCTATAACCTCCAAAACGACTTGGGATTTTGGTTCAGGAGCTATCGAAAGTAATTAAAATCGATCTATTTCTCAAAATCTGTTTCAGTTTATCGCTTAACAAGTGCAGATAGGACTGAGAAGTTTTCGCAAAATCTCAAAATGGAAACCAACAGCTGACATGACTTTTGAGCCACGGTTCGGTTTCTTCAAATTCGGGTCGTATAAGAAGCAAATTTTAAATAAAAGGAATTTACCGTTCCGAGAGTAAATACATTATTTTTAATAAAAAATAAAACTTTGACAACCATCGACGCTGGTTGTTTTTTCATAACTTTGGTTGGTTATATTTAACCTTAAACCTACTATTTATTTATTTTTTATTTTATTTTTATGCACTGACTGAGGTAAGATTCTCCAAATATGATCAAAATTTTAGAAAAATCAACATTTTTTATAATTTACAAATCGGATATCTTATAGAAATTACACTAACTTAGAAAATTTATTGAAAGGGATCGAGTTTGTGATATGTTTTGTACCAGTTATTAAATTTAATTTATTGATGTTATAAAAAATTACACAAACTTTATTATCACTTTCAATAAATGTTCTAATTAAACATAATTTCCCCAAAATATCCCGTTATTAGTTAGATGTTTTTACAGTACTTGCTGTAATTAGAAAATTTATTGAAAGTGATACAACTTGTGTAATTTTTTACACTTTTTATAGGTTTTTTATTTATTACAGCACTGTTGCATTAGACAAGAGAGTGCAGCCGTAAAGAGATGTGTGGTCTTGTGAATAACTAAGGTCTAGTGTCTAGTGTCTAGTGTCTAGAGGGATATAAACTATAAGTCAGGGGAGGGGAAGGGGAGGAGAACATGGGGTTAAATTAATTATTAGTTTGTAACAAGACGAGCGGCGCCTCCAGCGGCTATACATTTTTTCCCCAAGTTTTAGACCGAAAGCTTAGACAAATGGGTTGCTGTAACTTCCTTGGTACATGCCTGAAGATGTCTAGAAAACTTGTTTGGACTATCGAAACACGATGCAAGTATTGAAATGAGCAATAATTCAACGTATCTCAAGGTAGGCTGGAATGTTTCACCTGAGAATAGATAAAGTATTGAACTTAGAAACTGTAGACTACAAATGATTCGTTTTAGGCTATTTGACAGACATTTTTGAAAAAAAACAGATTCACAAAAGTTGTCACTACAGGGAGGACTATTTATATATTAAAAACATATGTGTGTCTGTGTTCAGATCGACTGATTCAAACTTGGCATGAAATAGCTTCAACTATCGTCCAGTGTGGTTCGTTTTCATACGTTCAATGCAATTTCATTTAAAATGCACACTTTAACGCCGATTAAGGTGGTGAAATCAGATTTTCAAAACAATGAAAAATTAAAAAAAAGATTGTAGGAAATCCGCTTATAACACGAGAGAAAATGCTTTTAAGACTCCGGTATTTTTCTGTTCACTAATGGTTTCGTTCCGTAAAGAATCACGTTCCGTATATACGAATACCATAAACAATGAAACAATCATTTTAATTTCGGACAACAACAATCACAGTCGGAGCTGGCCAATCTTGACGGGCGCCTCCCACACAATTCACTTCACTTTCACTGCTGTCACAACCTTTATGTTTCCAGATTTAATCACACGCTAACCCAGATCATTACAATGCAGGACTGCCGGCGCACGCTCCAAACACGAGTCTATGGAAAGCGATAAGACGATTCCGATGGACTTTCCAACGCAGGTAAACCCAACGCGCTGCCAAGACTTTCATACGTGTGATTAGAATTGAACGAAACATTAGCAGACTGAAATACTTTTACTTTTTAAAAGACGTTTCCAGTAAAAAAATTAGCTATAAGTGCTGTGACAGATTCATGAACTTAAAATTACATTGATCAAGACTACACTTAAACCGATAAAACAAAATAAACCTGAGCTGTCAAAATTTATTTTTGCTGGTTCGATGTATTCTCAAATTTTCAATAACAAAATTACATGTGCCACTTGGGTAATTCAAAATTGGTATTGTATAGGTCATATTCATTTAGTAATTTAACTACACAAATTTAAAAATTAAACATTTTTAAAATTAACAAGAACAAAAAACATAATCTCAATTGAAATGATATTGCAACAACAGCTGTTGTGCGAACTCAGCCGTTTAGAAGTGGTCACTTCACGTCTACATATATAGAAGAACAATTATATATGCTGTGAAGTATACGTTACGGAATCAAGCGTGACGCGAAAGCAAATGTTTTATACCCATGTATTGTCAACCGCGATCATAAAAGTTTTCGCTTCAAAAATTGAGAAAATTGAGCGACTGATTTCTTTTTTATGTTTATTTTGTATAATTTCTGGTCTGAATTTCTTCAGTATCATACGACCTATTAGATTTTCAGTATTGTTTTTGTGATATAATAATAAATAAAAAAATTGCTAGAAAATTAATTTTTAAGTACCAGGTATTACAAAAAATCCCTACTAGTGTAATATGTTCAAACATACACAAGGCAACATTACACTTTCTACAGGCAAGACAACGGTATAAAATATATTTTTTTTCAAAGAAAAAATATATAATTAGATTTTAAATGACAAATTATACAAGATTTTTGTGTACAGTATAAGTATAATGGTATAAACAAATCAAAAGAATCTACCTAGCGAACACAATAACCAAATATAAAACTTTAGTACACTTTACGATTACAGGAGGAGTAGGTGGTCCATGTGGCTGACACCCGTCAGTCTGCTACGTCTCTAAACTGAACATCTCAAAGGTCCTGGATACTCGGGACATGCAGCTGATGAATGAATACAATTTCGGTTATTCTTACACTGCGACCTTTTGTAAAATCTATTGTGCCCAATTTTTATATTCCTGAGATGCTCAGTTACAGCGCCTTTTCCAACCCTAGTCTCTTCAAGAAGTCTAGGACTTGGAAAGGATTTAAGGTGGGTTATTGAGGATTCAATTTTTTATTAAGGTGTTTGCAGATGCTTGCTCTGCTAACTCCCTTTCATTTTCCCCCTTACTCTTGACCGTTATCACGGAGGTTGTGCCCAATTTGGACTTATTTTTGTTGTGCGGTGAATTCCGATTAATTTTACTTACATTTTTACTCATGTTGCTCCCATGAGTAGCTAGGCCCAGCGTGCATGGGTAAAGCTAAAGTACACTGGGAGGTTGCCAGAAGGGCTCTGTTTGATACACCTTTAGGCCGGTGTCATTCACTCCATTTAGCACAGATCGTTTTACTCTTTATAGAGTTAGCCAGGTTATGTAGCGTAAAAAAAGAGTGTGTGAATGAGAGTAGTATGAGCTAGAGGTGCGGTGGGATCGCTAAAACCCATCAGTTGCTCACTTCGCTGCCTCCGCCAGAAGGACGTGTAGTTACTGTCTTATTCTTTCTGTTTATTAACGTCAAACCCTCGTTTTCGCTGGTTTAAATGACAAAATATGGAAAAAAATAAAATATGATTGTAGAAGCGATTTTTCCTATAAGTGACAAATAAGCAAATTCGTTAATTAATCGCGAATGGACTATTAATATTATATTAATTTAATTACAATTAATATAATGTAATTATAATCGAACTAAACGTCATAAGCCAATAAAAACATTCAAATCGTTGAAGAATAAATCTTGGCCCATTGTGTATTAAGAACACTGTCTAGTCTAGCGGCAATTTAATTCCAATGTAACAGATGGTGAAACTTAACATTTAACTGTGCCTTTCCTTTTAAGTAGTTTTAGTACTTTCCTGCATTATGCAGCACTGGGACCGGGTAAGGTTAGATTATCGATGCGGAGACCCACTCTCTTGTTATTCAACACAAGTGTGTACATTGTAACACCCAACATAATATGAATTGCTGATCACATCTTCAGGTTGTAGATTACAATGCAATTTTACATTTAATTTTGTACAGTGGCAACATTATTAGCGAATGCCCAGTACGACAGTATCTAACGTCGCTAACGTGATTGGAGCTAATTTCGCTAAAATTTTCACAGATTAGCATTTAAAATTTTCTAATTTCACAGAAAATATACGCAAATGAACCTTTACCGCCATTTTCGATGGAATTTGAAAATTTTAAATGTCGATGATTACGAAAGTGATTTTGTTTACAAGTGTACGATTAAAATGTTACAATTTTAAAGATTTGACGTGGCCGCCATTTCTTAACTATTTAACATGTTTTCTTGTGCAACGAACTTGTCTAAGCTATTACCAAAATCAATTTTCGTGCCAAGTTTGAATCGAATATGACCAACATTGCGAATGCTAGAGTTTTAAAACAAAAACACACAAACTTGTTAAGATGAACCAAACAAATCACATTTTTTTTACGATCACCATAATTTCTTTTTTTACTTCGTACAGTGAGGAAAAACAGAAAGAATCCTTATCATTAAATGTAAGCCAACTGGTTGAAGATTCGCACCAAAAGTCTACTATCAGACCGATTTTAATTAACTACGTCATCTGGAGACTATCAACACTTTAGTAAGTATGAACGACAAATTTAAATATGAATGTAAAAATACGTTACGGTGGACAGGGTTCGTTTTCGAATTCTCAATGAAACTTAAAATTTTAAATACTGTTTTATGTTTATTTTAACATTATGATTTTTATGATTATGATTTTTTTAAGTGTAGGATTAAAACGTTATTCCCCACCAAGCTAAATTTGTAGGGAAATTATCAGTGGAGCCTATATATGAGTAGTTTTGTTTAGATGATCATAAAGGCACAATAAATTAATTTATTGTAAGAAAATTTGTTGATTATAAATAAATTGTTTAATTATTTATTAAAAGTACAAAGAAAATAAACATTTAAACAATAACAATATGGCTGTAATAAAAAAAATCCTTGTGATGGATTGTGACAATTATTTCCAACAAACAATACAAAGAAACAATCGAATCATTCCCAGTATGGATCGATAATAGTTATGCTTACTACTTAATAGCCGCACATAAAGACAGTATAGATGAGGTCACCATTCGCGATGACACTCCTTGACCTTGTGCGCCTCGCCCATTTGTCAACACATTCAGTTAATTTCCTTGTTTTAATAAAATCATCTGTTGCCGTTGTTCAGAAAAAGAGCTGCCTTTAAATTTACGGTCATGCGAAGCAGATCCGACAAGAACGTTTGGTGATGTGGCTGCAGGTCCGCCACGATCCGCTCCAATTCGCCAGGAACTGATAAGACTGTGCGCTCTCACTCTGTACTAGATCAAATCGCCGACAAAACACTCTGGAAGAACAGTAGTTAAGAAGAAGAGTTTCTATTGTTTTTATTTCAAGATGAACAAAATAGAAAGAGGCATAAAATGTGGGCGAAAATACAGACGTATAGTGAGAAAGTGATAACATATAGTTTATCCTATGCTAGAACTGTTAAGCTCCGTCATAAACTTTTATACAATTTTCGTTTTGGGACATTCGAAAATGAACAGAACATACCTCTTCAATACAAATTTGTAATACAATAACAAGTAATATGCTGCACTTTTTTTTGCTGAAACATTACGGTCACATCACTGAGCACAATAAGGAACAAAATTAATGTCTACGTTAAAGACTGAAATTTTAAAATCACCCAAAAGATTTATAGTAATAATAATGATGTTTTTTTATACTTCCATAAGTTCACAAAATCATACCAAATTTGGTATTACAATCTTAATAGCTTCACTAAAGTTATTAACGAACATAAAATGAACATTTACAATAATAAACACGAACAGAGTTCCCAACTGCTCACGAAATACATTGGCAATTACTCGAACAGCTGATGCAACTGCCAACCAGATTAAACGTAGAATTAGCTTAGTTATACTGTTTATAAAAGATATGCTACGCAATAATGTATTTATAACCATATGTTGTAGGCAGTTTTCCAATACATGATTCTTTGCTGCAAGTTCTTTGTTCGTGATTACTTCTGATGTCAGAGTGTGTCCTTATCTAAAGTGCTCATTACTAACTATGGGCTTGATAATGTAAAAGCCTATCTTTTAGTAACAAATAACACAAAGTCGGCAAAATGTATCCGTGATGGCCTCTTAGTATGACTCGGACCCGGGACCTTGAAATGAGCGCCGAGCCTGGTCTGCAGAACACTTTCGGAGATGTCGTTATACTCGTAATAACATATAGCCTATAAATTATGGGTATCAGATTTGATTGACACAAAAATCGATTTTTAAAGTAGCGTGGTCAAGTAAATTGTCCAGCGAAATTCGTTAAACCGTTTCAACATGGCTGTCATAACTTTGAGTTGTCACATTTTTTCGTGAGTTATTAAAATTTCTATTACCTTACACTTTTTTGAAAACATCATTTCACCATTGTCATCAGCGTATAAATTAACATTCAAACGTTACATATTTTTTGGATTTGTAATGTCAGTTTTGTAAAGTTGGCTGCACTGTTCATACAAAAGTAAGCAGTAACACGCGACACTTAGAATATCAACATGTTTGTAATAAGATTTAACTTTTAAAATAAAAGGTTACTGCGAAACAATTATAAAAATACGAAAATGAATTTGACAGCTGTCAGTTCAAAATTTTAATGTATTCTGATGATAGTGATAACATATATAAAAAGTATTGCGATTTCGTTACTTCTGCTAAATTCGCATCCAACAAGTGAGCGAGACAGCTGCGTGCCGAGATTATTTCAGTGTAGTTTCTCCTTCATATATTTCGTGGGTGTACTGTTCTTACATAAGCATCTTTAACTTCTAAACAACCGCGTTTAAAATACTGCAAAAAATCACTATCAATGAATATTAAATATCACTAAAGAACCAAATGCAACTTTCTGTCAATGCTTTGCGTTATGTGAGTACAATGCTTGTATTTTTTTATAAGTTATCGATTAGTCTGTGCCTAATATTTAGCAAATTAGCAAAAAAAGCAGAGTGAAACACCCGAGAAAATTTAAGTAGTTACCAATTTCCTTTTGTATTACCAAAATACATTTCTTGTTACTAAACTATCTCCTCGATTCCAAACAACTGGACATCTACCTGGCCCCTGGCCACTGGCCACTGGTCACCGCTAACCAGTTAATTAAGAAGTCGTGTAAAACTAGTAAACAGAACCAGTTTGTTTGACCATATCTTCCAGTGTACAACTAGTTAAACGACTAGGTCAAGTTTTAATTGCTTAATGAAATACACAGGACAAAAGTCAATAATCTGAGAGCTATGCAGTTAGCGGCGCGGTAAATACAACGTTATCTTGTTTGTGTCGTGTCGACAGTGCACAAGGAACTGTGTTCAACTTAACGTAATGATCGAGTCATAATAGACAGAGCAAAAGCTAATCGACTTTGCGTTTATATTTGACGTAAAACACGAAAAAAAAATGTTGCAAAACAGTAGTAAAAATACTTCCACGGAGACCAGGGGTTCTTCCTTTGCTGGTTTCGATCCGTTATCCCTAAAGTTAGTTTTGTTACTCGTTTTCATTGTTCGTACTTATGGCAGAGCGGACAGACTATTCACAAGACTCGTGTATAGACATGCTACTGTAAAAAAATACCAAGTTTGAAGTTAATTTTTAGTATTAGTAGACGAAACAGGGATATTTATTTATTTCAGTAACTATTCTATTTTAATGCTTGCAAATATAAGAGTTACGAACTGTAGGTTAATTTTTGTTTGTAATAAGAGATATTTTATGATTTGTAATGTCAGTTTTTTAAGGTTGGCTACACTGTTTATACAAAAGTAAGCAGTAATACGTGAGAATTATAGTATCAACATATTTATAATAAGATTTAACTTTTAAAATAAAAAGTTACTGCGAACCAATTATAAAAAAGCAGTATTACAAATGTAAATAATTTTAACAGTAACTTTATTATGCTTGAAAATCTGGCTATGCTGATACGACTGACAGAGGTTTTTGCGTCTGCAGAGCGTTCAGAAGCACTCCTCTAGGATTCCTGACACTAGACCTGCCTCCATCAAGGCAGAAGCTAGACTGGCAGCAACCATGACGGCAAGAGCGAGTTGTGGTATAACGAGAGATCCACCATTCATCGCCGTTCTAGTTGGCACAATGTTGAGACTCATAAACGATACTGTCTCGAATCTTGCCAACAGTTGCAAAGCCAGCAATAGGAATCAGTTCTAAACTACTAGAACGATGGTGATCGAAGAGCAAATCAACGCTGGAAAGATTTTTAGATTTACGCATGCTACGAAATGCAGTAAAGCACCAAACATTGGCTTACTAAAGTAGATTCTCGTTCAAAGTAGGACAAGTATTTTACCACTGGACACGCTCAATTCAGAACGAACTTACGGTGGATGAGGTTCTTGAAGTAACGCAACCTCAAAGTTATAGTCACTACCTAAATTAGTTAATCACAGTATATTTTTCTTTGCACAAGTATTTAGTTACCAGAGTTAAAACGTTACGGTAAATATGCAAAGCATTATTTAAAATAGCTGCTAGGTTGAAAACATATGCAAACATTATTTAATAACGAAATTATTCATGAGTAGAAAACGTGACAATAACGTAAAGCATTTTACATAACACTGTTTTTATAATTAATAAATGATTTATAGGTTAACTTCAGTAAAAAGGGTTTTTAAAAACTGTAACAGTAGAAATCTGGCAGACAGAAGTGAAAAAATAAAAAAAATTAGTGATAATTGTATTGGTACAATTATATTACTGACTTCATTGCTGAACTGAAATTATTCACAACTAACATTAAAGAAAATGGACACTTATCTACATCATATATAAATTTAATGCAAGACGATATAACAAAATCTTAATGGCCTAATAACTGTGGCTGGTAATGTAGTGTAATGGCATTCATTAATAATTTAAATACTTGTTAATGGACTTTGTTTATATAGTGCGCAAGATAGGCCTATATTTAACTTTAAAAGCTCTAAACAATTTTGTGCTAGGTGGATCGTATATATAGAACATAACAGTTTTCACTTCAAGAATCCTTGCACTAGAATCATTTAAAATCTATAAAGCTATTAAACAAACCTATGTAAAATTTCAATTGAAAATTTTCAATATAACAAACATGTACTTTTGATTCCACGAAGAAAATTAAGCATGTAAGAAATTATCGAGGTCTAGTGTGCAAAGACCTAGAAGGCTTCAGTCTTTAGGCTGGTTCTGTATTGTTGTTGGCCATTATTGGTGGAATTACATTATTGGTGGAATTATATATAATATGGATTACTTATTTATTTGAAATATCTAAACAAAAATGATTTTTTGCATTTGAAAATGGAAATAATCGTTCCGAAACTACAGTGACCAATGACTAAAAACTGAGGGACTGCAATTTTATACTGTTAACGAGTTCAGTTAAGTTTGGTTTAAAGAATAACTTTCAAACTTTAAGCTGGCCACTAAGTACAAATAGCATCGTGGCAGTATAAAGTTACAATAACAGTGACTGGTTACATGTTCGCAGTTAAGACTCAGCGTTGAGCAACGCGGCTAGGTGCTGGCTTTGTGAGGTTATATGCACAGAGCGTGTAGAAGTGTGAATTTCACTGAATGTCCTTGAGGAACACCCGCCCAGATATCCAATAGCATCTACAGACAGTTTACATTGCATTGCATTCAACATTCCAGATGCATTACATAACCTAGCATTTTTAACAATAACTCTACTGACAATCATCCAATCAAATTTTGTAAAAAAAATATTATTTACTGTATTTTATTGTTCCTTCCGTACCACCTTTTTGTCATTCACATTTTAAAGTACAAATATTTGTAAAGTCCGGCAGCTTTCTCGCTGACGTGATAGAAGTCAATTTCCAAAACAACAAAACTTTGTTTTTTAATTTTTTTATTCATGCACTATTTTACTTGCAGAATTTTCTCTATTACTTCTTACATTTTTAATATGATAGAGGTGATGATAGAGTCAGTGTTAAATCTCTCTCTCTCTCTCTCTCTCTCTCTCTCTCTCCCTCACTAGCTGCACCTATTGAGAGGATTTAGACGTCTCTCACCTATTACCCCAGTCTAACACACACACACACACACACACACACACACACACACACACACACACACACACACACACACACACACACACACACACACTGTCTTTAACATTTTACACTCACACTTACATTTAGGGAGGCGATAATAGCCTTAATGTGCTTTTCGCCTTAAAATAAAATCTCTCTCTCTCTCTCTCTCTCTATATATATATATATATATATATATATATATATATATATATATATATATATATATATATATTCGCTTAAAAATATCTACAACCAAAGCTGATTACGGCCTATACGTTTTGTTTGGGTATGTAATGATTAAAATTGTCTGAGGACAGTTTTACTAAAACCGTTAAATCCGGTTTTGATATTCGATTTTTTTTTACCAAAACAATGTTTTTACTTAGAAAAGTCTCGAGATATAACTACAAGAATATTTCAACGAAATCGGTCACTTCTTTTAATACCCGTCGATGTGTACAGACATCCACGTACAAAAACATTTTGTCCTGAAAATCATCGAAGTCATACTGCCGACGTTTTTAACCATCAACATACGTTTAATGACAGCTATTAAAACAATAATAATAAAATTTTAAATACTGTCTCATTTACAATAATTTGAAACAGTAACCTTATAAATTGGACAGTTAATAAACAATGTGAAATATTATACGCAATGAAAAAATTATAATACAAGACAAGTAAAAATACTAACATTTACTAAACACTGTTAATCTCACAAAATAATATATAAAACAAGAATACAAGTAACTGACAGCGTATAAGCATTCTACAGGCGTTCAAGCTGAAGATTAATTTAATGATAATGAATCCGAAACATAAAAAACATAATATAAACAATAAAGATGGGAAGTAAAGGATAATTAATTCCAAATTAAAATCGATAACAAAATGTAAATGAAAATGAAGGGCCAAGAATGTAGGGGGGGGGGTGAGACCCCAAAGCTGGAGGACGAGAATATCGACACAATAGAGAAAGGCGTACCTGAGACTTGGAGCAAGGCAGGTCATGTTCCCAGACTTCAGTATTATGTATTGTTTCTTCTTATTATTTTTTAATAATATAAGTTAACAGTTTACTTCTAAGAATAACAGTCAATACGTAGCTACTAGAGGCACCAACATGGTAAAACCTGGGACCATAAAATACACATGGATTGTTACTATTGAACAAAGTCTAGACTCGTTACTCAACAAAATCCGTTCTTTTCTCGAAATAATACATAACTGACTGCATTTGAGCAAAACAAAACAAAAATATTTTTTTTATTTATCGTTTAACAGTTTCAACCTAAACTGCTAACGTAATGTTTGATAACCACTTTTAAATACAGAAATCGAAGAAACTTTTATTTGCACAATTTTAAGGAGAATTTAAAAATGATAACACAAAGGATGTTTCCATTAAAATACTAATTTGAGTTACAATACCACGAGGGATTGAAATTCAATTTTTTCGTAGAAAGGTAGTAAATAAATAAGCTCGATGGCGGTCAGGGTTTAGGCATGAATTTTAATTTCTGCAATTATTTAGCGACGATTACAATAATTTAGATTTTAAGTTTAAACTTCTTAGATTCCTTTTTTTATAATAAGGATTTCGCTAAGCAACGATCTTAACTAAGCTATTACCAAAATCAATTTTCGTGCCAATTTTGAATTTTATTTGTAACTTCAACATTAAATCAAATAATTAATGAATATTATTAATTATGAACAATTAATTCAGCCTCGGCAGAAATTAAACAAAAAGCAATTAGGAATCTTCCTTAATACCGTTCAGTAAAAAAATTAGCTACAATAAATTGTTCATTTTTACTGTTTGAAAGACGGATATGTGAGGGAATGGCATTTTCAAAGAAACTGTCCAAGTTGCAATAAATGTTTTTTTCAGTGAACGAAAAATAAAAATAAGGATAAACATTATTCAACAAAAACACTTAGCCTTTCTATTAGTAGACTGGTAGGTGCATGACATAAACAATGAATAACTTGTGACATGCAAAATCCTAACCTGTGTAGCCAATAATAATTAGTTTGTGACAAAATACTTTCCCCAATCACGTAACTTATAAACAAAAAAAAACACTCGATATTTGCAAGGAGAAAGGCACATTTGTGAGACGCTAAAACATCTAACTTTCTACCAATTCATTTCTTATCTAATGTAGGCCTATGCATTTGAATTCTTTCGTGCCGCTAAATGCTATTTTCAATCCGCAGTCACTATTTAAAAGCTGCCTTGCAACATTTGACCTTTCCACTAGATTAATTACAGTCTTAAGTACTCTAAAATTACCCAGCAGACTGGAGTAATGTTTGTTTTCATTTTTAATTTATTGGCTAAAAACTGTAATTAGGCAAAGTAATAACCGTTGTCATAAATGAAACTAAAGACAGTATGACGTTCCTAATGGCGTGTTACTACTAGTGACTTAAATTACTGTTATATTATATTAGCTAAATGACAAATCAGTGACTATAATGACAGCCAGTCGTTTCACTACATTTAAAATTAACTTATACATGTAGTTATTTTGTGAATGTTAACTGTCAATTTAAATTAGAAGCAGTTCAAGGTAGACCAAAAACTAATAGATACATAAAATGATCTAAAAATAACTTGCAAAAAAGTTACACAACCTTTCCCCCATTCAATTATTCCCCTCTCAAAATTTGGTTCGGAAGCTACAGACAAAAAAAAAACTGGAAAATTAGTCAAAGGATTTCCTATTAAGGAACCCCTAACCATATTATATTCCAACATATGGGCCCTATCCCAAAGTTTGAGGCAAATACAATATATTTCAAATATTTATAAGATGAATTTTGAGAAATTTGAGTTTAGAAAATTTAACAAACCTGTTAGAACTGATTTTACAAAAATTCAATTTATAACAAAAAAAGGTTTAGAATTTAAACAAAATGTTCCGAAATGTAGGAAAAACAGACCGATAAACATAAACATTTTTTCTTATCAGATAACGTGTAAATGAGCAATGACATTGTATGAAAAATCATATATTCTCCATACTTCGCTTAAGTCAGAGATTAAAAATTTGAATTATAAAAAACCCAGTGAAATTGAAAAAACTAAAACCATTGTAAGACAACACTTGAAAAACAACGTACAACAACAATCTACAAAAAGAAACTGATAATAGATTTCGTTCAACGAATTACAAACTCCCACCGAAAGCCTTTTAAGTTAAACAGTGAAAGCAAAAGTCGCTGGGAACTGTAACGGTTAACGAGGCCGCCCTAGGTTCGGTGAAATCGTTTCAAATTAATAAATTTTGGCACGTTTTGCCGCGATTAACGTCGAGACGGCGTGAAAAGAAGTGCTACGTTGGTTTAGAAACGCGGAACTTTGGTCAGATGATGTAATTAAACAAAACAGAACTCCCTTCACATCACATCCTCCATCCTTGATGCAGAAAGAGTGACCTCTCACGTAAATAGAACAAACTGATCGGTCTAAACAAACTCGGATGCATTGGACAAACAAAACAATGACTTAAGTAGAACTTAACGGGCCTTATGTTAGTGCACGTGCTTTCATTGGTTACACCCAGCGTCCTATCTGCCTGCCTGGCTAAGCTGAACTGAAGTGGTACTTCTGTACAAATATATAACATTTGTTATAACTAGCGGTCTTTATCACTGCTGGGCTCAACTGAAGTGGTGCTTCTGTACAAATATGTAACATTTGTTATAACCAGCATTCTGTATAACTGCTGGGCTCAACTGAAGTGACACTTCTGTACAAATATGTAACATTTGTTATAACCAGCAGTCTGTATCACTGCTGGACTCAACTGAAGTGGTGCTTCTGTACAAATATGTAACATTTGTTATAACCAGCAGTCTGTATCACTGCTGGACTCAACTAAAGTGGTGCTTCTGTACAAATATGTAACATTTGTTATAACCAGCAGTCTGTATCACTGCTGGACTCAACTGAAGTGGTGCTTCTGTACAAATATGTAACATTTGTTATAACCAGCCGTCTGTATCACTGCTGGGCTGAACTGAGGTGACACTTTCTGTACAAATATGTTTGTTATAAACATCACTATCTTACTGCTGGGCTAAGATTGTGACACTCTCTACAAATATCTTACTTTGTTACATCCAGCACCCTTGCAATTCCTCTTTGACTACTGGGTTTATCTTAGTTGATACTTTCAGTATAAAATACTTTTGGGAAATTTGCTTTCACATATAAAAAACATTACGTTATTTTACATTAAAGATGAGATTTGTCCAATGTAGGCTATGTTTTAGCATTTTATTAAGCAACGTTACTGACTAACAAGTTGGATTAGCATCATTCATTTTGAAACTAAACAAATTTTAAACGCTTAAAAAACTCAAATGCTATTTGGATGTGCATTGTTCCCAACAAAAAAATATAGTTCTAGCTACAACAAAATAGATTGGATAAATGGTTGTATGTGTAATTATTACTGTTATGGAGCAAGCAAATTACGACTGAGCTTAAGTATAGATAGTCAATAATGCACCATAAACGTAGAACTAATCTGCGATAAGCGATCTTGACATTGAGACAATGTTAATGTTATTTCCTCAAAGTGAGTGCTCAGTTTTAACATTTATCTAGGTACAAGTAATTTAATAAAACACGATAAGCCAGACCATACGTGTATTTACTTAGGCGAACACTAATCGGCTGTGATGGCCTTGAAGTTTTTATACCTCATTGTAGGTTCGTTTGCAATTATTACTTTGCATACTTTGATTGTATCTGCAGCAATAAAAACCAAAACATGGCGGCTTTAACGACTTGAAATTCCTCAAAAACATTCCAACTGATAAAGTTCGCATGGATAAAACTGTACTTTAAAACACACAGAAGCTATTCAACAAGGTTAAACGGTTCTCGCGTGAAGACGTTTTTACAAATTGCTTCGTGAATTTCTGTGTTTTAGCATATTTTCTGACAATTTAGTTTTTGTATTTAAAAGTTACAAGCTTATTAGGTGTTCTTAAACATTGTAGAGTTTTATAATTATAAAATATTATTATTCACATTTATTTAAATCGCTCTTGGAGGAATAAATATTTTCTAATAAATAAATTATACTAATAATACAAATTATTAAATATTACGAAAATTTCCTATATAATAGCTCACTATCATTGATGATGAATCAATGTTTTAAGCTGGCTGAATGTAAATAATTTGGAAATAATCACAAAACCACAAATAAAAAAACTTCATTAGTTTTTCTTCTTTTGTCATACATTTGTGGTTGAGGGAACACAAGCCCCACTATCCTCTCTGCTAGAATTGCTACTGGTAGGTATTATTTGTTTTCAATCTGATTTTCAAAAGAATGCCCACGGCCAAGCGGGCGTGGCGGCCTAATTCTAGGTTAAAAATTTAATATTTTTTTCAAAACGTTGGTATAAAACATAACAAAAACTTTTAAACATTAAATTATTCATCCAAAAATTCTGTTCGAAACCTAACAACAGAAAAATTAGTAAAGTGGCCAATTTTTTCAAAATCGGTTCATCAGATTTTGTTCATACACGAAGATGCGCAACTCAAGTGTGCGTAAGAAATATGAAAAAAAAACGGTTTTAGAACGAATCGATAAACCGGACGGGTGTCCCGATTTATTCCGTCTCAATTTAACCTACACCTGAAACCGTTTATTAGAGAATTCGCAATGGAAAATAAGCTTCTAGAGCGGCCATCATAATTAAGCCCAGTCCCCGGGAACCTGAAATGAGCGCCGATAATGACCAATAACCACTTTTTGAGTGGTCGTTAAAATTTATAAAAATAAATTAGAACGCTCACGTTCGCAATTTTGGTTCGATTTGATTCAAACTTGGCACAAAAATCGATTTTGATACACAGCTTCGATAAGTTTGTTAAGAAGCAAAATTCGTTCAACAGCTTCAAAGTGGCGCTCCTTTAAAATCTTTAAAAATGCATACTTTTTGCCCTAATAATATTTTTGAAAAACATTTCATTATCATAATCAGCGTTGAAAACTGCATAAATTAGCATCTAAATTTTTAAAAAATCTGTTAAAATAAAAAACATATTTGACGTTCACTTTCGTATTTTGAAATTAATATAAAAGTTTAAAGTGCTAGTACAGTTTCATCCATTTTATTTCTTTTATTTCAAATCAAGTACAATTATTTATTAATTATCTTAATTATCATAACAATTTATCCATTATGAGAATTTAAGAAAATTTTCAGGTTTTTTATCAATAGCTTTGTATCGGATTTTTCACTGCTTTTAAATAAAATTTATTCAAAATCGTTAGACCCGATTTTAAGACAACTAGATTTATGTAATTTTCAAGTCTTTTCATCAAAAAAGGGTTTTAAAACATAGTCTTAAAATTTTGGCAATCTCCAACTATATGCTAAAAACTTCAACGAAGTACGCGTAGATACCTATGCGACGTGAAAGTTTCGTTGAAATGTTAGTCTCAACTATATGTTTCGTTGAAATCGTTCAATGCGACTTGAACATTTCACTGAAATATCAGTCTCTAACGATTTTTTTTTTTTTTTTTTTGGGGAAGTTTAACGTCCGACTATTGTACACACTTGGGCTAATGCAGACGATGGGGTGATTTATAGCGTATGAAAATGCCAAGCCCTCGCCGGGAATCGAATCCGGGTCCTCGGGGTGAAAGTACGCTATCCACTAGGCCACCGAGGCGGCCTCTTGGCTAAGATCAAAGTGTAGCTCTAACGACAGGCACAAACAAAATTCGCTCAACAGCTTCAAAACAGCGCTCATTTGAAATCTTTAAAAATTCCTAACTTTTTGTTTTAATAATTTTGAAAATCTGATTTCATTATCATATTCAGCGTTAAAAACTGCACAAATCAGCATTTGAATTTAAAAAAAATCCGCTGAAATTAAAAAAAAATATTTGACGGCGGTCAAAGTTCGCTTTCGTATTTTCAATACTGAAGAAATAAAAATAACAGAAACTTTCCGTGATTATAATAAATCTACTCTATAATATAAAAGCTTAAGCTCTAATATGGAAAGGAAATATTGTTACGTTATAGCTAGTTGGAGGTAATGTTTACCTAAACAGCTTACTTCACACCTCTACTGTTTCTTTCGATAATTCTGTTTCAACTGGGGTTATTTTTATTGCCTCAGGCTTTGACGTAAGGTATATGATATTAATTGTTATTATAAATAATAAAAGTACACGTGTCAAATTCGGGGAACTCCCCGACAGAAGCGAAGCTTTTGTTAATGATATATTTGCTGAATATATAATTAGTTTGAAGATATGTTTACAAATATCTTGTTTTGTTTAAATAAATAAACCAAGCTTAGGTATTATTTACTGTAGTTATATTAAAAGATCAGTTGTTTTATATTAATTCGTAACGATCAGCTGATATCATTGAACAGCTGATAGACTATAATAACTTTCAGGTTATGATGTGAAAAACTAGCAATATTAACAACAATTATTATAAACGTTTATATTAATTTCGAATGTATTATAAACGGTTACGTGCACATGCTCTTCAATTAAAGAAACATACCGACACCAAAGCAACACAAAGTTTTATATAATACTGCCTGTATAATTGAAAAGGAGGAAGAAAAAGAAAGAGGCGGAAATAGAGAGACGAAATTCGCTTGCTCGTTCCTTCCGTATTTCCGTTATATTCTTCCGTTCGGAAAACCTTTTTTTCTATTCACTCCTCTCGCCTAACTTTAAAAGCTTCGTTTTAACAAAAAGTTATTATTATTTTTATTCTGAGTATTAATACTGAAATATTTTTGTTTGAGTACTAGAAATACAAACATCGAATTGACTGTATTTTAATAAAAGGTATGTTTGTTAATTATATTGTATAAACTTCGAAAATATATTACTTCTTTAAGACGAATAAACACTTCGAATGTATTTCAAATTCTTGTAGATGGAAACTGTTTATTTAGATATCTCGAAGCAGCCGGAGCGGATGTTCAGGTCCGAAGATGCCTCTAATATTTTCTATAATTCATAATAATTCTAATGCAAACAGTGTTACCTTACTTATACAGTACGTATGCCTATATATTTGTACGTTAAACTAAAATATTTTAAATGTGCTCCGAGAGACGGTCAGCTACGGAACACAACTAATTACCGGTTGGCATGATGCAATACAGCTCAGACAATTAGTTTGTAGACCTTACAGGAACACTGCATAGCCTTGTTTGTTGTTTGTCTTCCGGAAACAATAAAATGACAGGCAGCGTTTTGAATAATAGTTACACGGAAATGCACCAAAATAACAGTGAGAAAATAATACTATAAATAACCGACAACACAAAGAGGACATTGTGTTCTTTATGCAGTCTGAAAGAGACTACGTCCAGTGTTTTTAGCTAATTAAAATTGGAAAATAAGGAAATGGAGCAGCCATTACGGTAACACTTACACCGGAAAACATTAAATGATCAACGATCACGACTTCTGCAACAGCTTTCAAATGGGGTCGTTTAAGTTTTTATATGCTTGCTAGAATTCTAGCATTTACAGTTTAAACCCAGTTTGATTGCAATCCTGAAAACTTGGAAGTTGCTCAATATTCGAAACTGCCTATATTGAGCTATCTATTGAGCATCTACCTTCCTATATTCCCTATTAATCCCTTCCTATTCCTGAAACTCTCAGTTATATCTTCTCCAGCCTCTTCATGAAGTCCAGGATTTGGAGAGGATTCAAGGTAGGCAAATATCTTACTTCTAATTGGTAATTCCCTAAACTACTAGCTCTTCTGATAGCAACTGTCTCATAACCTACCAGTAGGTGATGGGCAGTTTCCTCTTCCCTCAAGCAGTATGTATCTGCAAGTTGTTTCTTTTACTAATCAAAGATTCCTAATGTATGTCTCAAAGGTGTCATGCCCCGTAAGGAAAACCGTCAGATGTCAGGTTAGTTCTACCAATGAATACAGAATTTATAGATTCTGTATTCATTGGTTCTACTACGGCCCGACACAGACCTTTGCCCTGTTCCTGTCAAAGTTTCTCAGGAGTTCCTTTGCTGTCTTAAATCTCGCTTATCTTTCCAGAGCTTAGATCTTCTAGCCTCTTCTTCCTCTTCAAGTTTCATCTTGAAGTATAGTCCGCGAGTTTAATATTATATATCTAATTTAATATTTATATTTGTCTGTGTACTTAATTTGGAAAATGACCTTTTGGAGCGGAGATCATGATAAGATCCGGTACTACAAAATGAGAAACCACCATAACTTTTTGAAAACGTTTTGAATTGATCATTACAAAGTTACATATGCAAGTTCACACTATGCGTGTTCAAACCATAGTTTTCACAATCTGTGTCCAGTTTTGATTTAAACTTAATTAGTGACAGCTTAGACAAGCTAGAAACTTTTTGGCTCTGTATTCTTCTACGTAAATAATTGATAAATAGCGTTTATTCATGAACATAAATTATTCATTCATATTTTGCATTAAAACGTGGTGGTGTAGCTGTTATCGATTTATTCATTCGAGTAATCTCAAATTAAAAATTACTACTTCCTATTTAAAATGGCAAAATGTTTTGTAATTTTTAATAAAAACCCATAATTACAGCTTAAAATACTTTTAGAGTTTGTACCAACTGCTTTGATTAAAACTGTTTGATTAAAGGACCAACTGTTTGGTCCTGATTAAAAGTTTATCTTTTAAAAATTTATTAACCTGTTTTTATTAACAGTTTTAAAATACTCTTGCATCTGTAGCCAAAATTCGGGTAACGTATTCGTTCATCTGGAATACGGATTCGTTGTACCTCGTAGAGATCCTGTACTTGTTTAAGCTGCATATTACAGAACCAATTCGTATTACCTAAATATTGTTTTTCACGATGTTATAAAATGTTGAAAATAAAATTCCATCACGCTACTTGCCGTGCTGCCATTATGGATTATGAACGGATTTTAGAGGGGGCAATGACTTAAGGGTGGAAGGTTTCCGGGGAAGAAGTGGTTATGCAATACCTTCCAGCAAAAACGTAGGTCCTCTTCGGAAATGTTTTGACAATCTGATACTAAAACAAAGGGTTTTATCATACTTTTAGATTAAAATTTTTGTGTTTGAAAACAAACGTTTTTTTTATTTATTTATTCTGAACGTGGTTTTTATTTAACAGTAACGACGTTTATTTGAAACTAGAAGTGACAATTACTTTGTGCATAAAGAGTTTATACAGAACCACCAGATCGTTTGAAGTTCAATGTCACCATCGACATGTTAGGTTAGGAAAATCTAGAAAAATTTAAAAATCTTGTTTGGATGAAAATAAAACCTTTTTTAAGGATTTTTTTCTACTTTTGTATTTACGAACCTCAAACAAAAGCGCGTTTGAAAAATTCATCACCAGTTTTAGAAGGGTTTTTTATCGACCTTTTGCAGTGTATGTAAAATTAGATACGATTCAAAAGCCAATGTTACATTTGAGCATTTAATACATTTAAAAAAGGAGTAGTTTAATAGTAAAGCTGTAGCCTACATTCCGCGTGACAGTGAAATTATCGGACTACAAGTACAGCGATCATTACAAAAAGCGTGTTCGATAATAGCGGTTTAAATCCAAGTAGCTGGACTATCTGCCGCTACGAACGCTGCAAGCTGCAAGAACAGGGGTAAAGACGTTCGAGAAAATAGACAGTAATATTATCTATTTAACTGTAGTTGAATACTATGCCCAAGATGTCACCAATAGCGAGCGTTCACAAAGCTCGCATATTGGGTTATCATTCAAGTACATTTTATGTTCAATAACAATACTGCTATCTATTTAACTGTAACTGAACACTCTGCCGCAAGATGCCACCAGCGGCAAGCGCTCACATAAGGACTGTCATTCTAGTAAGTTTATTCAATGGTTCTGAGTGATTGGCGCTGTGTAATCAGGATCGCGACACAGTTCAAAGTTCAAACGATACGGAAATTATAGGTGATCCATTCTTAATAGTTTATATGAACTCAAGTTATATATATATATACATCAACGGCCGTTAATTACTAATTCACAAGGCGGCTGCAGTCTTCAGTACTGTTCTAAAAACACGTGTTTGACCATTTAAAATAAGTTCAACATTAGTATTAAGTGAAATGAATCAAGTGACCGACAAAGACAGCTGACACTTAACAAATCACGTTATAAATTACTTGGTAGAAGCACATAGTATTTGTAATATAACTGCACCCAAAATATTTCTACAAAGTTCAAGGTTTCAACTAACCTGACCTTGATTTGCAACTGCAAAAAGATAAATTAGAACGTACAAGACTAACCGAGCCATTCAGTACAGGCATTATTTCAATTAATCGCTTCAGTATTGAAGGTCAAATCGGTCAACCAATTAACGAGACTGATGTAATGAAACAAGGCGCGGTGCAAATTGATGGGCGGTACTTCCTAAATTGCACGTCCGCCCCCCTCAAGCTTCGAGCTCAGCTGGCAACCCAATTACTTAAATGTACAGTTAAATCCAACGCCAATACTGAACAGTGCTAAAAGGTGTTCAGTTCAATTTGCTTGATTTACAGAGTTGTCTATAAATGGGAAAATCAGTGTTTTCTTCTCTAGATAGAGAAGGCACATGCAAAATATAAAGAAAGTATAGTGACCATGAAAAAAATCAATCCTGATATTTTCATGGATCTATTCGTTTTGAGGTTATCTGTCTATAAAAAAACTAATTTTTACCTTTATATCTGTGAATTTGTACATACATCTCTAGGGACCGGACCTAAAATTTGAGAAAATTTAACATGTAGGCCTAGGTATAGTTTGCCTAAATCTCAAAAACATTTTTTAATTAAAAAAAAGTATTCTGAAGCTCTTTTAGTCACAAAAACTATTAAAAATGTAATTATATTTTTCAAAATCTGACTAAATAATTTTTATCACATTTTATTTTAATGTTGTTCTTCAGTTCCTCAACAAATAGTCTAGGTCTCTATGTGCCAAAACATCACATCATGCGTGTTGTTAGTGCTAGTTTTCTTGTTACTATTTACTCTCGATTCGAAATTCTAGCAAAATCTGATGGTATGATTTTGAAAAATTAGACTTTTGACTTATAACTGTTGTCCCTAAATATTTTGCTGAAATAATCGAAGCCCACAAAATTAGTGCGATGTTCCTCCAGTTATTTTGAAATTTTATTGGCGTTATGTACTTACAGTTTTCAAATGTAACAATTGTCCGAGATTGTCACAGATCCATCGTGGAAAGAAAACTAGTTATCGATTACGTATTAGTCAAGAACGATTATTACTGAAACATCTTCATGGTATAGATTTATTGTTACTCGACAAAACGCAATGTTCACCCGGACAAATAAGGAACAATATCGTAAAAATTCATAGCTGACTTAGAGGTGAGTACACCATGCAGCGCTTCAATATATAATTTCCCATAGACATTTGCCGACAGGTCTTAAATACAAAATGTGTTTGTTCTATTTTTGACGACCAGTCTCCTTCGTCGCACAAAACAATACATTATGGTTGTAACAGCTGATCTGCTGAAGGGGACAAGAAAACACATGCGAGTTGTGTGGTGAGTTATTTAGTCTAGTCTAGACGCGTGCAAGACAAGCCACGAGCTAGAGAAACCTTTCTGTACTCCGTTTTTAGTCGCCCCCTTTTCAACGTTTAGTTAAATCCACACAACGCACAATTACGGCTTACCCTTTTTAAACCGTTTATAATATAATCTTATTTGTTTCCGTGGAAGTCACCGACTTACAAACAAACCTACATGAGATAAATTTGCTTTGTATCACATGTTTTTTTTTATTAATAAGCGCACTGTATTATTGTTACAAAACAAAAGGGTCGCCCTTTCCAAAGGTGAAAAACTGAATTGTTACATGAGTTTTTTAGAAATTGTTCAAACAAATTTTGCTAACCAAATTAAATAATTGTCATGATATGAAGATTCGTAACTCAAATATAAGTTACGCAAATTTGAAATAGGTCTACAGTATTAAATAAAACTGTACAAGGGTTAATTCGAATAATCAAGAAATAAACATTGACCACCGTCGGAGTTAGGGGGAAGGGGTGTCAAATTTCAATTGAAAAATATTTAGAGCTGCCATCTAGTAAGACCCAAATCCAGGTCCAGGAAATGAGCGCTAATCCTGAATTCAAAAACACGTTTTTAAGGTCATTAGAATATTTTATTTCTGTGTGACTTTGAGCACGCTCCCGTTTGCAATTTTAGTCCGACTTGATTCAGAAGGCACAAAGAGTTGTTGGCAATAGTATTGAATATAAAAGGACTAGAATTACAGCCACCATTGTAAAATGTGATTAATATTATTGGTTGAAGTCCAAAGAACTGGACTACCTGCCGCTTTGAACTGTGCATATTGCAAGGACAGGGGGGTGAAGACGTTTGAGAAAATATCTATTTAACGTAGTTGAACACTCTACTGCAAGATTCCACCAGCAGAGAGCGCTCACAAAGCTCTCACAAGGGTACATTAATATTCAATGGCAATAGCTGGAAAAGTACGTTACCCAGCAAAATCCGTTCAACAGTTTTAAAATATTAGCCATTCAAAATCTTTAAAAAAAATGCATTTTTACACTTAAAAAAAAGTGACAATGAAGTGACGGCGATTAGGGTTCATTTTTGTATGCACGTGTATTTGAAAATTTAGAAGACTAATTTATACAGATTTCAACAGTGAAATCAGATTTCCAAAAAATGTGTAATATTAAAATACTTTACTGCAGTCAGAACTCGTTTTCTTATTTTTATTGTCAAATAAAAAATGTTGTGTGATAAAAATTAATTTTCTGGAAATTTGATTTCGCACTCGGCGAGACAATCGTGATTATTTTCGATTTACTAATGAAGTGTAAATTTCTTTTTATTTAAAATGTGGTAGGCCTATACTTTCGATTAAAAATTTTAAAAATGTTCCGAGTGATTTTACTATTTCTTGTTGGAAATAACAAAGGTTTCTGGTGAGAAAGTGGCTTACTTAAATGTATTTTTAATAATTCAATTTATTGTGGAAAGTTTGCGCAACGTGTTTGCATGACGTTGATGACCGCACGTGCTGTCTGCGCATGAGCACGACTTGTCGCAAGTACGACGTAACTAATCCGGCAGTAATTAACAGAGCAAACAAGAACTGCATTTAATCAATGTTTGACGAACGGCAATCCGTAAAACCGCAAGCTTCGTGAGCTTTTTTGTTGCTCCGCGACCTAATTTTGTGAGCGCTTCTAATTCACGATACGTTAGATGCAGACCTGCCGCGTCATCTCGTGAAGAAATGAGGCACGGTGTAGGCGTATTTAGTTTTGGCAGTTTTTAGCAAATTTAATCCCGTTACTAGCGAATCCCCATTGGAAAACTAGCTCTCTTTGTTAATAAATGTGTGTGTGTGTGTGTGTGTGTGTGTGTGTGTGTGTGCGCGCGTGTGTTTTTGTGTGTTCCAAAACATGAGTTTTGGATATCATATAAAATAACCGAATTCGACGAAATTTGGCACGAGAGTCTTGTTTGTTCCTGTCACGGGATTACATTTTTTTTAATCTTTCAAAAATTATTTTGAAAATTTTCATAAACTTAATGTTAACGATTTTGATCAAATTTTGCTGAAATGTAGTCCACGAATACCCAAACAGCTATTAATCCCCCATTAAAATGGTTACAACGTGTTTTGTAACTAAGGAAAAACACGGAAACAAAAAAACACGTTTTCATATAATACGCGTGTACTGTTATCGAAAAGTATGAAGAAAAATAAAGAGAAATAGAGACGAAATTGTTTGCTAGTTCGTTCCATATTTCCGTTCGGCAGTTTTTTTTTTTATTCACTCTCTCGCCAAAAGTTAACAATAAAAGCTTCGCTTCAAAAATGTAAATGTTCGTTTGCTTAAATTCTCCACAGATTGCTCTGAACTTTTTAACACTATGTTGCACTCGAACATGTTCATTTTTTAAATACCTGTTATTTTTTATATAAGTTACCTACTGTTGTATATATTCCACACATGCGACAGGTAAAAATATATTTTATTTTGAAAAAAACAGTGCCACGTGAAGGACGTAAAAGCAACACAACGCCTTACTGAATATTTTACTATTCCACTTCTATGTTTCCGATTTACGATTTCAAAATTTCCAGTTTTACGATTCTATTTCAGTGTTTCCGAATGCACTGTTAAATTAAACCAGTCTGAGACACATCAACTCGTGTTCTGGTTCAGATAGTTTAATATAAAATTAATAATGATTTATTTGTAATTATATTTACGTACATCATAAACAATGACAACAAACCTCTCAGTGCATATAGAATATCGAAGGAACAGCTGTGCCGCGAAATCAGCTGTTTAACATTACTTCCACTTCATCACCACAATGTAACAATTTTTATGGCACATTATCTTATATTTATATTTATTGAGCAGGCCTATAATAGATATTAACCGAAGTAAACCAATTAGAGCCTTGCGCGGTATAATATAGTAATGACGCAGTAACGATGGTTAAATATTCACAACATAACCTCAAAACGAAAGCGTTTTACGAGCAACGGGATGTGCCGACTGTTTTACAGCTGAATAACTGTCGACTGACCTTGAGCTGGCAGTAACTGCAAGACCTTCGTACCCGGTCAAGTATTTTGGGTAAAAGCTAATTTTTATTTTAGCCCAGTCTGTGCTGCATATTTTATTGTTCATAACGGAATGTATTACGGTGCTAGCAAGGTTTGTTGTTTTGTATTCATATTGTTTAAGACAGCGATAATAAAACTCCAGCTGCCTGCAGATTCCACCAGGTCAAGAACAAAAGGCCTATTTCCCTTGTCACTAAAATTATGAATTTCGTTAATAATTTCAAGAAATAACAGGCTTATTTATTTATTTGTATATTTTTCTTCATTTACGAAGTATACAGAAATAAATGGTACAAAAATATTATAAAAACTACTAACATTAAAAAACAAAAACAAATTAAATTGTGCGTACAAACTACAAAACGCCTTCTAAGTGAATACTTGTTAATGGACCGGTTACAGGTTACACCGGTGTCCTGGAACGACTTAAAACAAAGTTGATGACTTGTACTTGCTCCCTCTTTTGTCATTTTTCGTTACGTTACTCTCAATTCGATTTCATTGCTCCACAAAAATTTCCGTAACGAACGTAAAGAAGTATTCACTTCAATTACCTACTTAAGTACTTAAGTACCTAACAATTCAATTATGTTACTATCAATTCGACTTCATTACACCACAAAAATTGTCGTACCGGTCGTAAAGACGTATTCACTTCAATTACCTTAAGTACCTAACAATTCAATTATGTTACTATCAATTCGACTTCATTACACCACAAAAATTGTCGTACCAGACGTAAAGAAGTATTCACTTCAATTACCTTAAGTACCTAACAATTCAATTATGATACTATTAATTCGACTTCATTACACCACAAAAATTGTCGTACCAGACGTAAAGAAGTATTCACTTCAATTACCTACTTAAGTACTTAAGTACCTAACAATTCAATTATGATACTATCAATTCGACTTCATTACACCACAAAAATTGTCGTACCAGACGTAAAGAAGTATTCACTTCAATTACAAAAAGTATTCACTTCAATTACCTTAAGTACCTAACAATTCAATTATGTTACTATCAATTCGACTTCATTACACCACAAAATTGTCGTACCAGACGTAAAAGAAGTATTCACTTCAATTACCTTAAGTACCTAACAATTCAATTATGTTACTATCAATTCGACTTCATTACACCACAAAAATTGTCGTACCAGACGTAAAGAAGTATTCACTTCAATTACCTTAAGTACCTAACAATTCAATTATGTTACTATCAATTCGACTTCATTACACCACAAAAATTGTCGTACCAGACGTAAAGAAGTATTCACTTCAATTACCTTAAGCACCTAACAATTCAATTATGTTACTATCAATTCGACTTCATTACACCACAAAAATTGTCGTACCAGACGTAAAGAAGTATTCACTTCAATTACCTTAAGTACCTAACAATTCAATTATGATACTATTAATTCGACTTCATTACACCACAAAAATTGTCGTACCAGACGTAAAGAAGTATTCACTTCAATTACCTTAAGCACCTAACAATTCAATTATGTTACTATCAATTCGACTTCATTACACCACAAAAATTGTCGTACCAGACGTAAAGAAGTATTCACTTCAATTACCTTAAGTACCTAACAATTCAATTATGATACTATTAATTCGACTTCATTACACCACAAAAATTGTCGTACCAGACGTAAAGAAGTATTCACTTCAATTACCTTAAGCACCTAACAATTCAATTATGTTACTATCAATTCGACTTCATTACACCACAAAAATTGTCGTAAAGAAGTATTCACTTCAATTACCTTAAGCACCTAACAATTCAATTATGTTACTATCAATTCGACTTCATTACACCACAAAAATTGTCGTAAAGAAGTATTCACTTCAATTATCTTAAGTACTTAACAATTCAATTATGCACATCAATTCAACTGCATTGCACCAAAACACGTGGTCGAGGTATCAAGTGTTGGAAAAGTAATATGGCAAGAATAATATAAAAACTGGAAAATGCTGTACATACTCGTTTGGGAAAATATGGCTACTACCACGCTCATTGATCCTCGGTTAATCAGATTTTATAGTTTACCGATAAAAGCATTTAACAGTTTGGGAATTATTCGAATAAACGAAAGTAACACCACGAGTCATCGGGTGATTTTCTCGATGAATTCGAAACCGAAAATCAAATTTGGAAATTAAGTTATTAATGTTCATATTTTACAATACAGTGAAGTATAAATCTGATAAACTTATTTTGAGAAATTAGGCGGATTTTCCGGTTTCTTCCGAACCGGATGTTTTTGGCAAAATAATTGCATACGAAAGAGTTTGTGCAATATTTGTTCACCACTTATCAAAGCACAAATTATGTTAATTTTTTGCCGATTTAATTTCTGGCATGTGTTGATTATCGACCCAAATAAAATTAAAATTACGGCAAATGCAATTTATTTTAATGAACTTTACTACTGCTGACAAAATCCACGTCATTAACCAATAGGACCACTTTTATTGAGCCATGGAAGTTCCATTTAAAGTGATGGGTCCTATACGGTAAGAGGTAATTCTGTGAGAACGGGACTTAGCCAATAAATGTGTCCGTGAGAGGAATACTCCATCAAAAGTAATATAAGCGCAGATGGTTAAGAAGATTAAAACTAATATAATTCTGTTATGGTCTCCACAAAACATCATAAAATGTAATACAAGGAAAATACATTCAAAGTAACTGCCTACATTATTTTTTACTGATACTTACCTTTAAAAAAATACGACTGTAATAAACACACAATCTTAAACAAACCGCCGAAGAAGGCAGCAGACAAAAAAAAATCTAAAATAAAAAATATTGCCACAGGCATTTTAATCCTATATAAATAAAAAAAACTGTTCTCGTATTCTTTAAAAGTACACATTAGTGATACGTTTAAACAGTTAGTGATTTATATTCAGAAGGTTGTGCCTAAGCTTAAGTGGTAATAAAAGGAATGGTGACATAAAGTTTGATTTTACGTTGGTACGTTGCATTCAGTGGCCATTAATACTAAAATTTACAGTTTTAAAATAGACTAAAATAACACATAAAATAGACTATTTGACACATAAAGTAAACTACATAACACATAAAATAGCCCACTTAACACATAAAATAAACAAAATGTTGGTGAACCTGTTTTAATCTTTGTGATTAATTTTTTTCAATTTTATATACTTGAATGTTGGCCCTAGTAACGTCGATACATGATAGTAACTGTAACCTACATGCCAAACATGTTAATATTTTAACATCAACATCAAACATCTTTTTGTGTGCTTTAACAGCTTTACTCTATGCCTAATGAACACGCAAATATACGGACAAATCCGTATGACGTGACGCTTGGTGAATAGCTCTTTGAAATAAATTATTCTTAGAACATATATATAGTAACGAATTTACGATTATTTTCGTGAAAAAAATGTTAAGAAAAATTAATAACAGCAAAAATTAATAATTAATTAAAAAAATTAATAATACTTTAGTATTATTCACAACAGTAGGTCTACTGTGTTCAATCGCTGTAAAACAAATTATTTTATCCCGTTCAGAACAAAACAACAAAGGTAACGGTGCAACTAAACTTGTTACATTACTGTTCGTTTGACTGTAACAACGAATAAAAATCAGGGGTAATTAATAAAAAATTCGATAATACGCATCCAATTCGACACATTACGGGAAACCTGCGCCTGCAAAGGAACTATACAGTGTATCGCAAAGGAACCATTTGTAGGCGTTACGAACTCGGAATTATGAAGAATAAACGACAATCTCCAACACAGAACAGGAAACAAGTAGCGCTACCTATTGTGCGAGATGACAATACGTACACCAATCAGCTGTAGCAGAAAATGTGTGCTTGAAGCAAGAACTTCCTGCAATTTTATCTTGTTTGTACAAACAAATAAAATCAACACAAATGGTCGGCTAATCGATTGTGTCAGTTGGCGAGATCGTTAGTCTTGCTTCGAGTTTTGAACACTCGATTTTACTGGGACGAATAATTTACAACTTATATTAGCGATCACAGGAAATTTTAATATTCGTAGTCTCAATTTGATTTCGAAAAAAATAGACTTTTTAACACTTTTGTGACTAAAGGCATAAAAAATTGGTTGACACACACACACTCATAAAAAAACTTTACTGATTCTCCTGTTGACTTGAAGAAGGACACATTTATCAAAATATAAAGATCGATTTTTTAAATGGTTAAAAACTTGCTTTTTTTAAGCAGTGAGAAAGTACGAAGGAATGTTTACAAAGATTTTATAAAATGTCCGAAATTCAAGCGCTGCCGATCTGGAACATGTACTTAACTAAATTGTTCTTGTGTTAACACAAAAAATGCACTTTTAATACCAATTAATTTGTTTACGCTAGTCAGACGCCCAAACGAGATTAACAATCTCCCAACTGTTAAGTAACAAGTTGAATGACTTTTAATTTATTAGTGGTGAACAAGCGCTTATTATTTGTATCTTGACTTGGTATTAACAGTCATTAATTTCCCACTGAAACAGATTTGGCTTAAAACAATGTATAATTATACTGTAAGACCATAAGGAGTGTATGTAGGCTGGACACTCCTTCCTAACAGCTTTAGTTCACGCATTTTGTTTCAGCAGCACATAACACAGAAAAGGTTATGTTTTGTCTTGGAATTACCATCGACATCTCATCTAAAAGCTGAAACACATCTCAGTGGTTCATCTAGTTCTCTTCATGCCTAATCTGTTTTATTATTTCAACGTATTTAAAAGACATGTAAGTTTTTCTTAATTAATATATTTTTAAAAAATCGGATACGTATTGGTCACAGCTCTAAAATGAAATGTCAATAATTTTACGGTAAAATGTTAATAAAAAACTGTTTTTAAGTTTAAGATTAGTTTTAAGGATCGACAAATATAGCCGATACTTAAACTTAACAATTACGTTAAAATGTGTTATACATTTTCATATATGACCAAATTATACACAGCGCGCGAAGATGCACACACAAAAAAAAACGCGCGCACACACACACACACACACAAGTGCGCGCGCGCGCAGGGGTGGAGGGGGAGAGATAGAAAAATAAAAAATACTTTGTGTGTAAATACTCTATAAATACTCACCTTAAGGTGAAGGATGTTAAAGTTAAACGCGAAATTATCAATCTGAAAATAAAATAAAACTTTATTATTTGCAATTCATACACTGTACAAACTATAACATAAACTGATGTCAAATTTATATTAACAGTCACAAATGCGTAAAATATAATTTTAATTCATTGTGAATGGCATTTGTATTCTAAATCTAATCCATTGAAAGAGTCCATAGAAACCGACATTCAATTTTTGTTTGTTGCTTTTAATTCTAACAAGAAATAACGTATTATCGCTGTAAGTTGTTTCACCACATCCCCCCCCACCTGTAATACGCTAGACGCTAGTTACAGCATTGAATATAAACGTACTAGAGTGATAACACTTATGAGAGGTACGATCGTGCTGGTGCATCTTTCAGCGAAGTTTTCAACTACGGTTAAATAGTACTGTCTATTTTCTCAAACGTCTCCAGCCCCTGTCCTTGTAGCTTGCAGCGTTCGTAGCGGCAGATAGTTCAACTACTTGGACTTTAGCCATGTATATCGAGCACATTTTTATAATGGTGGCTGTACTTAATCCGTTAATATTCAATAGTTATAGACGCTATAAACAGACGCTGGTGCGAACGTAATTTTACGTTAGTGAATAAACTGATTTAAACAACTGCAGAGATGTGGATGTAAGTTAATTCCAAAAAGTAACAATCGATCATATATTTTTTAATCTTATACTTTCTGAAAACCGCATTTCACCATAGTAATCGTTAAATTTGACCATTTTTTACAAAGTTTAATTTTACGGTTTTTTTTATTTCCTGTTTTCTATAATAATGAATTTATTTTTATTATATGATAAAGTTATGTGTGTTCATAAATGAATAAAATTTGATCAAAATCGGTTAGTCAGAGTTTAATTAAGCATCAATAATTAAGCAGATTTTCAGGTATTTCTCATAGCGGTTTTTTACAGGTAATTACTAGGGCCTAAATACGTATAAGCAACATTTTGTCACAATCGTTTTAAAAAACTAATTTTTAACATTCAACTGACAAAAAAGCTTTAAAAACATGTTTTTGGAAAAAATGGTCCTGAGATACAATCAAAAACTTAATTGCAGAATTTCAGTAATTCTACTTGACAGAATGAACAGTAGTTCTGCAGACTTTCAGATTTAACAATGAACTTTCCTAGCACTAAAATAAAGTTTTTCTCTAAATAAATAAGTCGTTAAAATAAAACTACTGTAATGGGAAAACAGTACTTTCTTTTTTTAGTGCGAATACGGAGAGAAATTTACAAAGACATGTAACTTTTTACCTATCATTGTGAACGTGTGGGTGCGTTCAGGACATGATAGTAGGTGCATGCAATTACATTTGCGTGTATGAATATAACTTGTGTCCATTTTCTACTTGTTCTTCTGTAGGTCAGTGAACTGCTCGCAACATGTGGTCTAGTTTTCTTCCAGTTTATCTGAAGGGTGCTGTCAACGACGTGAAAGCGATAGTAAAACAACGGGATACAGAAGAGCTGGAGTGGACAGGTGTGTCGTTAAGGCACCGGCTAAAATCACATTTGTGTCAAGCCTTTATAATGTCCTTCTATTGTCATTGTTTAGTTAAATATTTTGACAAAAATATAAACAGAGTTTTTTTCTTTTCTCTCTACCTTCTCTGTCGTCAATTTGAGGTTAAGCGAAAGAAGAATGGTCCTAAATTTGTCCTAAATTCACCTCGAAGACAATCGCTGGTGTGTGTGTGTGTGTGTGTGTGTGTGTGTGTGTGTGTGTGTGTGTGTGTGTGTGTGTGTGTGTGTGTGTGTGTGTGTGTGTGTGTGTGTGTGTGTGTGTGTGTGTGTGTGTGTGTGTGTGTGTGATCAATAAATCTATTCTCCAAACCATTTTAAAACTTTTAATTCCATTTCGTGAAAAAAAAAACTAAACTAAAAGCAGGTCTTACAAATCCAAACTAAACGTTTGAGTCGCTATATCACCAAAAAATCCCTTTCAAAAAATTAGTACAGAGAAAAATACCAGAAAAATTTTCGTAATTGTCAAAATTAGCTGGTTATTTTACTCAAATTCTGGTCATAAGAGTGTTTTCTAACTTTATAAGTAAGCTCACTTTCGCAATTTTAGTCCGATTCAGTTCAAACGTGGCATAAAAATCGATGTTGGTACTAGCTTGTATAAGTTCGTTAACCAGCAAAATTAGTTCAACAGTTTCAAAATAGCGGCCTTTTCAAAATCTTTATATTGTGTTAGTTTTTTTTTTTTTTTTGGAACGTAGTAACAAAATTTGCTTGGGTTTCTAAGTGTTTAGTTTGCAAAACTTGTAAATAATTTAATTGCAAAAATGTGTGCAACGTTTTAACCCAATTTACTATAAAATTAAATTCTAATAAGACAACCTTAAATCGGAAATACTACGATAGGCTACATAACAAGCCAAAGACCTTGAACTATAAACACACAATGTCTAAATGAAGATGTCAAAGACCCTAACAAACACAGCAGTGTGTTGCACAAAGGTCAGTTACTCAAACAATCGCCCACAGGATTATGTAACACGCAACTGCTGCGTTCGTACATTCCTCACTAAACCTGTTCACTAAGCGCTATAACCTTTGAAGTTATAGGTCATACAGTAAACACTTTAATGGCCAGACGCCGGCCTTTTTAAATACAAGCAAAGTCGCAATCTGGCTGTATATGGTTAAAAGTGAGATTATGTAACGAGAAAGCAAGGTTATAAAATGAAATCATAAAATTTAAGTGGTCCAAATTTGACAAGGAGATGTATTTTCTGTACTTCGATAATGTGTCTCGCAAAATACGTTTTTAAAAAATCGACGCTTTTCTTATTAAGTGTGTGTGTGTGTGTGTGTGTGTGTATTGGATATATAGATATACAGTTAAATCTATCACACCGGAAATCTGAAATTTTTAAACTAAGGTGACAAAAGAAGGCTCAACAACACCTCGAAGCCAGATTTTAAAATTTCTAATATTTAAAAAAAATTAAAGTAAACTGAAAATTATAATTGTTTACAGAGAACACATAGTAAAAACGTTTGAATTTCACGAGCCGTGTGGAGATTAAGTGATATTTCTGATGAACAAAAATACATCACATCAGGTCCTACAAAAATACATTACATGGTTTTATGTGTTCAAAGAATGGAGACAAGGAAATTTTAATTTGTATGAGAAAACACCTAATATTTTGTGTATGTAAGTATGATTAAAGAATTACCCATTTTTAAAAAGTTTCTTTAAAATATTTTTTACAACAAAATCTAAACTATGAATAATAAATAAAATACGGAATTTTCAAAAATCGTAATTACAGCATTTTTCCAAGTTAAAAAATATTAAAAAAGTTTGTCTTATTGTAAAATTATTCACTGTAATTTTAATGTATCTATAATTTTTTTCAGTTTTTAAACAAAAATCTATTTCACAAAATATAACCATCGAGTTTGAAAGCAACGAAAATATAATTAATATTAACTGTAATAGTTAATGTTGAAAAGATAAGTTGCATATTAAAAAAAATATAGTTTTTTTGTAAAAATGGATATATTATTAATAATGCTTGGCCCTCTGTCAATATAACCATAAAACAACTTTATAAATTATAATATAAACATAAGTAAATAAACTAAATACAAACAGGGTGTTTCCAGAGTAATTTTGTGAATAGATACAAAAGTATCCAGACTGCTTACACAAGTTTTAGATGTTACTTTATAGCAAAGCTTCCTATATATAAATCACACTGAAAATCTGAAGGAAACTTTCACCTACCAGTGTGTGTGTGTGTGTGTGTGTGTGTACAAGTAGTATAGTGGGGAAAAGAAATCATAAATGTTTATGTCAACATTTCTATGCAAAACAGAACATTTATTAATATTGTTCCTTAATGACAAGACATCCATCATTAGATCCTTGGCCTCTGAACCTAGACGAATGTGGTTAACAGTAAAGGTGTCATTTCAATTTCAATTAAAAAAGACCTTCAGCTGTTACATGACGGAAATGCAACAGCTGACATGTGCGCAAGGCGTGCACGCATGCGCACGGTACACGAAAGTTTCTGTTGCCATTCTTATTTTGATGTATGTAAAGCCTTCAGTAATACCAAGCAAGGTCAGCCATTTATTGATACGATCATTTGACCTATCGTATTACCAGGCCAACAGGTTTGCACTCATCATGCATGCAGACCATGACGACATAGTCAACTGCTATTACTGTTAATGTTATTACGTTAATGCTACTGAATAAAACATACACGTATATAATAAACATTCGTCACTAATTGTTCAATTTCAAAATAGTATCGAAACAAGTTTTGACGGCACAAAGTACTTATCTTTTAAATAAGTTTTCTGGGAAATTAATTGTTGCTTAAATATATATATATATTTAAATATTATATATATTTAAAATTATTAAATTAAGTCAAGAAAGTTGATCAAGTATAAGAGCCTGAAAAGAATAACTTGGAGAAAGTGACCAAACATAATACTGGAGCGGACCCCACACCTAAAACAAATGGAAAAGTTGGTCCTACGTAAAATTCCATAGTGTGATTCAAAACACCCATACCTCATTGAATTTGATGAACTTTTTAAAGTACGTAGGCCTATACAAAATAACGCTCAACAACAAAAAAATGCTGGTGCGCAGTACTAAAGCAGATATTTTTAAAGATTTCTAAAATCAATTTTCGTACTGTAGACAGCTAACGAACAAGATTTTTAGTTATTTTTCTATTGAACAGAGATTTTGGAGTGGGCACCGTGAGTTGCTACAGCGAGACGATGAAAAGAGCATCGTTCCCCGAACTTATAGAATACGTCTTATTAGTACGAGTTTAGTAATAGCAATCATGGTTACATTTTTGTTGTTATTTTAAGGCGAAAAGCACATTGAGGCTATTATCGCCTCCCTAAATGTAAGTGTGTGTTAGACTCGGGTACTGCGAAGGACGTCTAAATCCTCTCAATAGGTGTAGCTAGTCTGCACGTCCCTGCGAGGAATGGTTACAATCTGCATACTTCAGCATCAATTATTTTCAAAACTGATTCTAAAATGCGAAAGTGAACCCTGTCCACCGTAGTTTTTACTTTCGTATTTTAAACCAAATTTCAATATGCATATTTAACACTAATAACTATGATGAAATTAGCTTTTTAGCTTTCAGCTGACAAAAAAGTATCACATAAAAATTGGATTTTTTCAAGATTTTGAACGGCTACCACTTTAAAATGGGTGAACAAATTCTGTCGGGTAACGAATTTGTTCAAGCTCTTATCAAAATCACAATTTTTGTGCTAAGTTTGAATCAATTGGGACCAAAATGTCTAACTCTAGAGTGTTAGAATTTATCACGATTAACCAAAGCTTAATCTTGACTTTAGAAGCATTCAATATAAACTGACTAGAAGTACAGCCATCACTATAAAAAGCGAGCTCGAAATCAATGGCCAAAGTCAAAGTAATTGGAGTATCTGTCACTAAGAACGCTGCAAGCAGCAAGAATAAGGAGGATGAAGACGTTTGAGAAAATAGGCAATACTATTTAATTGTAGTTGAATACCATGCCGCAAGATTCCACCAGCAGCGAGCGCTAACACCTCTCATAAGGGTTGTAATTATAGTACGTCTGTATTAAATACTAGAGGTCATCCTTCTGCGCATCTCATTGCCCCGGGTCTGCCATTGTGGCCACCATAATTTAAAGCAGCTCATTTCCCAATGGAAATTTACTCTAAACATGAGATTAGTGCTGCTAATTACGACAGCCAATGATTGCACTGCCACTGAAAAAGTAGTTTTTTGTTGGCATTACCATGAATCAATCTTCTTAAACAATTTAACCATTCTCTAATGTCTTCTGGCAACATTTGGTTATCGAAGACATTTAAATGTCACAAACAAAATGTCAGCTGCAATAAAGTATCGTTTATCTCTGAAGCTAATTCCAAGTAATTGACATATACTGGAATGAAAAACAAGTAGGTTTTTACTCGAAAATAAATTACTCTCAAGACCATCATGGTAAAACTCCAGACCCGAGACTATGAAATGTTTCAGGTCGTGACTTATTTTAAAAAGTCGCTGAATTTATATTTATCTGTTTAAAGATCGCCATTTTGGCCCCAACTTACCAGCAACCAACGCAAAATTCTGTTTCCAAAACGACGGCCACCCTAAACCTAAAAAAATACCTTCTCATAATACACTTTTCCGAAAATCTTATTTAACATTGTAGAACTAGTGGACTTTGTGGAAAACTAATGATTTTTAAACATAAATTAACTGACACTGATTTTACAATCTCACTTTACCAAATGTAAACAAGTATTGCGACCTTTAGATTTTGACGGATTTATCAGTTTGTTTCCTGTTTTCCTGAGATAAAGAAGGGCGTGCGTGAGCACATAACCCTCAAGGTTACATTTTAGTAATTAATTTTGAAAATATTTGGCATTCATACCTGGTTTGCCTAAGAACTATTTATTAATCTTTCATAAAAATGTTTTGAAGTTTTTTCGGCACATTTTATGGGTGCTTATAATTAGCACTATCCAGAATAATTATATTTGAAATACTAAAATAAACCCAATTGTGGTCAGAGGTTACATCGGCATTTTTTTTAAATACAAATATTTAACTTTTGTTTATGGAATGTTACTCAATGTTAGTTTTTCGAAAATCGTTTCCAGTACGTCAGCGAGATGCCTGTATCCCGATTGCTTTAAAATTGTACAGTCTATCAAAAATTATACACAACAGGATAATGTAAATATGTCAAAACCAGACGGATATTGTGAAACAATATTGATAAATACAAGTTGCACACATTTTCTCAAATTCAATTTATTTAAAAACAGCTGTGCTTAAGTAAGCAAACAAAACAAACGTGTACTAATAAGTAGTTTTTTTCTAAAACAAACCCGTTTCAGAGGTTTACGAGAGAAAAATGTAAATATTGCTCTAAAAATTAACTGACCGAGCGATAGAAGTCTCTTTTTAAAACTCGACCGCTCGCATTTGGTGTTTGTGTGTTACGCAGTTTCGGCCAAACGCATTGACCGATTGTTTTGAAATTTATGCAGTGATACCTTATATGAAGCCGGAATATGTGTTAAGATTTTTCCCCATTCACGTCCGTTTCAAGATGGCGGTCTCTGATTTACAATAAGAGTTTACATAGTTTTAGCCAAACGCAATGACTGGTTGTTTGAAATTTAATTCAAAGGTACCTTTTATAAAGCCTAAATGACGTATGTGTAAGAATTTCCCTCAATTACTTCTGTTACAAAGTGGCAGTTTCTGATTTAACGATGATGAGTTTACGCAATTTTAATCAAACCCCCTGGCCGATTGTTTAAAAATTTGGTAAGAAAAACCTTGTACAAAGCCCGAAAGTGAGATTTTTCTAATTTCACTTCTGTTTCAAGATGGCGGGCTCTGATTCAATATTCAGTGTAGATGCTGGTTATTTCCTGTAATACTGGCTGAACGAAAAAACCTATGATAATGTCGACTGCTTCATGGAGAAAGAACGTTCAGTTTCCAAAAACGTTGGTCCAGTAATATTTTCGGTATTTACAGTTACCAGTTAAATTGGCGGAAAACGTTACGAACGTTGTCGTGGAGCGCTCTATATAACAATTAAGAATATAATGCGACGTCTAGTGTTCTTTAAACTACTCGTACGCACTCCTGAGTTATGGACAAACCAAAAAATATGCAAAATTTCATGGCTATCTATTAACTAGTTTCCAGCGATGTGCACATAAACACAAATATTCAAATAAATCAGTTTTTTTAACTCATGAGACTTGAAAACGGATCTACCCCCATCGAAACTCAAGTTTTTTTCAATACTCTGATACTTAGGCTACATTTCTTATATTGTGAAAATAAAACCACTGCCACTTAATCCGATACATTTCAAAACTTTTAGTTTCTCACAAAATTTCCGAATTCCAACATACGTTTGTACGTCAAAAGATGCTCGCTTTGGACTTGACTCATGGTGTACAACACATTCCAAAGAACGAAAGCAAATCTGTTCTGGTAAGTACTGTTTAGCCGGACAATGAAAGCTTTCTTCGAAAACAGGAAGCTGCAGTGTGTAAGAAAACAATAGAGAAACTGTACACCATGTACTTCCTAGTACACACAAGAAAGTCGAGCAAGTAAACCAATCCGTTCTGAGACAGATTGTCATCAAAGAACAATATTCAATTTCCCTTTTATATTGTAAAACCTATCGCGTCTTTGTTTATGTAACCCGACAGTAACCTACTTATGGGTTTTCGGAGAAACTATTTTACGATAAGCAAGAGAACAATTAGTGGGATGAAAGTGACGAAGGTTTAAAGAGGCCAACGATGAATAGAAGCACGATAGGGTCAACACGATGTCCGGTAATTTACAGAGGTCAGCAAGAATAATCCATTAAGCTTAACTCTACATTTTCCTAGTCTAGGTTAAGTCAGTGTAAACTGGGAAGCTTAGGCGCTGTCTAGGTAATGTTAAAAGTAAATTAAAGTGATCTATAATTAATTGTACTTACTTTACATAATATAAATAGTTTCTTTTATCACTACGAAGCATAAAATATATAGACGCTTCAGAAAAAGTCAATCTAACCGTAAAAATACCTCCTGATTAGAAAAAAATGTTTTGATTTTAGTGAATGAGTATGTGTGTCGGTGAAGACTGAACCAATTTTTTTTTAATTTGGCGTGTAGGTCTGATGTATAAATCTCAATACAATTTCTTAATTTTGCAAGAAAAAGATTTGTCAACATTGTTCCTTAAAAGAAAACTGTTAAACATAAAAAGTAATCCGTAAGTACCTACCAAGGTACTAAGATTCGTTACGCTTTGGTACAAATTTTAAATAAAACACTCACGATTTAAGAATACATCAAAAAAAGCAAAATACACCCACAGTTTTTTTAAAATGGTACACAGATTTGAAATGGTCTACAATGCATACTACCTACCAAGGTACTAAGATTCGTTACGCTTTGGTACAAATTTTAAATAAAACACTCACGATTTAAGAATACATCAAAAAAAAGCAAAATACACCCACATTTTTTTTTAAATGGTAGACAGATTTGAAATGGTCTACAATGCATACTACCTACCAAGGTACTAAGATTCGTTACGCTTTGGTACAAATTTTAAATAAAACACTCACGATTTAATAATACATCAAAAAAAGCAAAATACACCCACAGTTTTTTTAAAATGGTACACAGATTTGAAATGGTCTACAATGCATACTACCTACCAAGGTACTAAGATTCGTTACGCTTTGGTACAAATTTTAAATAAAACACTCACGATTTAATAATACATCAAAAAAAGCAAAATACACCCACAGTTTTTTTTAAAATGGTACACAGATTTGAAATGGTCTACAATGCATACTACCTACCAAGGTACTAAGATTCGTTACGCTTTGGTACAAATTTTAAATAAAACACTCACGATTTAAGAATACATCAAAAAAAGCAAAATACACCCACAGTTTTTTTAAAATGGTACACAGATTTGAAATGGTCTACAATGCATACTACCTACCAAGGTACTAAGATTCGTTACGCTTTGGTACAAATTTTAAATAAAACACTCACGATTTAAGAATACATCAAAAAAAGCAAAATACACCCACAGTTTTTTTTAAAATGGTACACAGATTTGAAATGGTCTACAATGCATACTACCTACCAAGGTACTAAGATTCGTTACGCTTTGGTACAAATTTTAAATAAAACACTCACGATTTAATAATACATCAAAAAAAGCAAAATACACCCACAGTTTTTTTTAAAATGGTACACAGATTTGAAATGGTCTACAATGCATACTACCTACCAAGGTACTAAGATTCGTTACGCTTTGGTACAAATTTTAAATAAAACACTCACGATTTAAGAATACATCAAAAAAGCAAAATACACCCACAGTTTTTTTTAAAATGGTACACAGATTTGAAATGGTCTACAATGCATACTACCTACCAAGGTACTAAGATTCGTTACGCTTTGGTACAAATTTTAAATAAAACACTCACGATTTAAGAATACATCAAAAAAAAGCAAAATACACCCACAGTTTTTTTTAAAATGGTACACAGATTTGAAATGGTCTACAATGCATACTACCTACCAAGGTACTAAGATTCGTTACGCTTTGGTACAAATTTTAAATAAAACACTCACGATTTAAGAATACATCAAAAAAGCAAAATACACCCACAGTTTTTTTAAATGGTACACAGATTTGAAATGGTCTACAATGCATACTACCTACCAAGGTACTAAGATTCGTTACGCTTTGGTACAAATTTTAAATAAAACACTCACGATTTAAGAATACATCAAAAAAGCAAAATACACCCACAGTTTTTTTAAAATGGTACACAGATTTGAAATGGTCTACAATGCATACTACCTACCAAGGTACTAAGATTCGTTACGCTTTGGTACAAATTTTAAATAAAACACTCACGATTTAAGAATACATCAAAAAAAGCAAAATACACCCACAGTTTTTTTAAAATGGTACACAGATTTGAAATGGTCTACAATGCATACTACCTACCAAGGTACTAAGATTCGTTACGCTTTGGTACAAATTTTAAATAAAACACTCACGATTTAAGAATACATCAAAAAAGCAAAATACACCCACAGTTTTTTTAAAATGGTACACAGATTTGAAATGGTCTACAATGCATACTACCTACCAAGGTACTAAGATTCGTTACGCTTTGGTACAAATTTTAAATAAAACACTCACGATTTAAGAATACATCAAAAAAGCAAAATACACCCACAGTTTTTTTTTAAAATGGTACACAGATTTGAAATGGTCTACAATGCATACTACCTCCAAGGTACTAAGATTCGTTACGCTTTGGTACAAATTTTAAATAAAACACTCACGATTTAAGAATACATCAAAAAAGCAAAATACACCCACAGTTTTTTAAAATGGTACACAGATTTGAAATGGTCTACAATGCATACTACCTACCAAGGTACTAAGATTCGTTACGCTTTGGTACAAATTTTAAATAAAACACTCACGATTTAAGAATACATCAAAAAAGCAAAATACACCCACAGTTTTTTTAAAATGGTACACAGATTTGAAATGGTCTACAATGCATACTACCTACCAAGGTACTAAGATTCGTTACGCTTTGGTACAAATTTTAAATAAAACACTCACGATTTAAGAATACATCAAAAAAAAGCAAAATACACCCACAGTTTTTTTTAAATGGTACACAGATTTGAAATGGTCTACAATGCATACTACCTACCAAGGTACTAAGATTCGTTACGCTTTGGTACAAATTTTAAATAAAACACTCACGATTTAAGAATACATCAAAAAAGCAAAATACACCCACAGTTTTTTTAAAATGGTACACAGATTTGAAATGGTCTACAATGCATACTACCTACCAAGGTACTAAGATTCGTTACGCTTTGGTACAAATTTTAAATAAAACACTCACGATTTAAGAATACATCAAAAAAGCAAAATACACCCACAGTTTTTTAAAATGGTACACAGATTTGAAATGGTCTACAATGCATACTACCTACCAAGGTACTAAGATTCGTTACGCTTTGGTACAAATTTTAAATAAAACACTCACGATTTAAGAATACATCAAAAAAAGCAAAATACACCCACAGTTTTTTTTAAATGGTACACAGATTTGAAATGGTCTACAATGCATACTACCTACCAAGGTACTAAGATTCGTTACGCTTTGGTACAAATTTTAAATAAAACACTCACGATTTAAGAATACATCAAAAAAGCAAAATACACCCACAGTTTTTTAAAATGGTACACAGATTTGAAATGGTCTACAATGCATACTACCTACCAAGGTACTAAGATTCGTTACGCTTTGGTACAAATTTTAAATAAAACACTCACGATTTAAGAATACATCAAAAAAAAGCAAAATACACCCACAGTTTTTTTAAAATGGTACACAGATTTGAAATGGTCTACAATGCATACTACCTACCAAGGTACTAAGATTCGTTACGCTTTGGTACAAATTTTAAATAAAACACTCACGATTTAAGAATACATCAAAAAAGCAAAATACACCCACAGTTTTTTAAAATGGTACACAGATTTGAAATGGTCTACAATGCATACTACCTACCAAGGTACTAAGATTCGTTACGCTTTGGTACAAATTTTAAATAAAACACTCACGATTTAAGAATACATCAAAAAAAAAAAAAAATACACCCACAGTTTTTTTAAAATGGTACACAGATTTGAAATGGTCTACAATGCATACTACCTCCAAGGTACTAAGATTCGTTACGCTTTGGTACAAATTTTAAATAAAACACTCACGATTTAAGAATACATCAAAAAAAGCAAAATACACCCACAGTTTTTTTAAAATGGTACACAGATTTGAAATGGTCTACAATGCATACTACCTACCAAGGTACTAAGATTCGTTACGCTTTGGTACAAATTTTAAATAAAACACTCACGATTTAAGAATACATCAAAAAAAAGCAAAATACACCCACAGTTTTTTTAAAATGGTACACAGATTTGAAATGGTCTACAATGCATACTACCTCCAAGGTACTAAGATTCGTTACGCTTTGGTACAAATTTTAAATAAAACACTCACGATTTAAGAATACATCAAAAAAAGCAAAATACACCCACAGTTTTTAAAATGGTACACAGATTTGAAATGGTCTACAATGCATACTACCTACCAAGGTACTAAGATTCGTTACGCTTTGGTACAAATTTTAAATAAAACACTCACGATTTAAGAATACATCAAAAAAGCAAAAATACACCCACAGTTTTTTTAAAATGGTACACAGATTTGAAATGGTCTACAATGCATACTACCTACCAAGGTACTAAGATTCGTTACGCTTTGGTACAAATTTTAAATAAAACACTCACGATTTAAGAATACATCAAAAAAGCAAAATACACCCACAGTTTTTAAAATGGTACACAGATTTGAAATGGTCTACAATGCATACTACCTACCAAGGTACTAAGATTCGTTACGCTTTGGTACAAATTTTAAATAAAACACTCACGATTTAAGAATACATCAAAAAAAAGCAAAATACACCCACAGTTTTTTAAAATGGTACACAGATTTGAAATGGTCTACAATGCATACTACCTACCAAGGTACTAAGATTCGTTACGCTTTGGTACAAATTTTAAATAAAACACTCACGATTTAAGAATACATCAAAAAAAAGCAAAATACACCCACAGTTTTTAAAATGGTACACAGATTTGAAATGGTCTACAATGCATACTACCTACCAAGGTACTAAGATTCGTTACGCTTTGGTACAAATTTTAAATAAAACACTCACGATTTAAGAATACATCAAAAAAGCAAAATACACCCACAGTTTTTAAAATGGTACACAGATTTGAAATGGTCTACAATGCATACTACCTACCAAGGTACTAAGATTCGTTACGCTTTGGTACAAATTTTAAATAAAACACTCACGATTTAAGAATACATCAAAAAAAAGCAAAATACACCCACAGTTTTTTTAAAATGGTAGACAGATTTGAAATGGTCTACAATGCATACTACCTCCAAGGTACTAAGATTCGTTACGCTTTGGTACAAATTTTAAATAAAACACTCACGATTTAAGAATACATCGAAAAAAGCAAAATACACCCACAGTTTTTTTTAAAATGGTACACAGATTTGAAATGGTCTACAATGCATACTACCTACCAAGGTACTAAGATTCGTTACGCTTTGGTACAAATTTTAAATAAAACACTCACGATTTAAGAATACATCAAAAAAAAAACGCAAAATACACCCACAGTTTTTTTAAAATGGTACACAGATTTGAAATGGTCTACAATGCATACTACCTACCAAGGTACTAAGATTCGTTACGCTTTGGTACAAATTTTAAATAAAACACTCACGATTTAAGAATACATCAAAAAAGCAAAATACACCCACAGTTTTTTAAAATGGTACACAGATTTGAAATGGTCTACAATGCATACTACCTACCAAGGTACTAAGATTCGTTACGCTTTGGTACAAATTTTAAATAAAACACTCACGATTTAAGAATACATCAAAAAAGCAAAATACACCCACAGTTTTTTTAAAATGGTACACAGATTTGAAATGGTCTACAATGCATACTACCTACCAAGGTACTAAGATTCGTTACGCTTTGGTACAAATTTTAAATAAAACACTCACGATTTAAGAATACATCAAAAAAAAGCAAAATACACCCACAGTTTTTTTAAATGGTACACAGATTTGAAATGGTCTACAATGCATACTACCTACCAAGGTACTAAGATTCGTTACGCTTTGGTACAAATTTTAAATAAAACACTCACGATTTAAGAATACATCAAAAAAAAGCAAATACACCCACAGTTTTTTTTAAAATGGTACACAGATTTGAAATGGTCTACAATGCATACTACCTACCAAGGTACTAAGATTCGTTACGCTTTGGTACAAATTTTAAATAAAACACTCACGATTTAATAATACATCAAAAAAAGCAAAATACACCCACAGTTTTTTTAAAATGGTACACAGATTTGAAATGGTCTACAATGCATACTACCTACCAAGGTACTAAGATTCGTTACGCTTTGGTACAAATTTTAAATAAAACACTCACGATTTAAGAATACATCAAAAAAGCAAAATACACCCACAGTTTTTTAAAATGGTACACAGATTTGAAATGGTCTACAATGCATACTACCTCCAAGGTACTAAGATTCGTTACGCTTTGGTACAAATTTTAAATAAAACACTCACGATTTAAGAATACATCAAAAAAGCAAAATACACCCACAGTTTTTTAAAATGGTACACAGATTTGAAATGGTCTACAATGCATACTACCTCCAAGGTACTAAGATTCGTTACGCTTTGGTACAAATTTTAAATAAAACACTCACGATTTAAGAATACATCAAAAAAGCAAAATACACCCACAGTTTTTAAAATGGTACACAGATTTGAAATGGTCTACAATGCATACTACCTCCAAGGTACTAAGATTCGTTACGCTTTGGTACAAATTTTAAATAAAACACTCACGATTTAAGAATACATAAAAAAAAAATAAAATACACCCACAGTTTTTAAAATGGTACACAGATTTGAAATGGTCTACAATGCATACTACCTACCAAGGTACTAAGATTCGTTACGCTTTGGTACAAATTTTAAATAAAACACTCACGATTTAAGAATACATAAAAAAAAAAGCAAAATACACCCACAGTTTTTTTAAATGGTACACAGATTTGAAATGGTCTACAATGCACACTACCTCCAAGGTACTAAGATTCGTTACGCTTTGGTACAAATTTTAAATAAAACACTCACGATTTAAGAATACATCAAAAAAGCAAAATACACCCACAGTTTTTTAAATGGTACACAGATTTGAAATGGTCTACAATGCATACTACCTACCAAAGTACTAAGATTCGTTACGCTTTGGTACAAATTTTAAATAAAACACTCACGATTTAAGAATACATCAAAAAAAAAAAAATACACCCACAGTTTTTAAAATGGTACACAGATTTGAAATGGTCTACAATGCATACTACCTACCAAGGTACTAAGATTCGTTACGCTTTGGTACAAATTTTAAATAAAACACTCACGATTTAAGAATACATCAAAAAAGCAAAATACACCCACAGTTTTTAAAATGGTACACAGATTTGAAATGGTCTACAATGCATACTACCTACCAAGGTACTAAGATTCGTTACGCTTTGGTACAAATTTTAAATAAAACACTCACGATTTAAGAATACATCAAAAAAAAGCAAAATACACCCACAGTTTTTTAAAATGGTACACAGATTTGAAATGGTCTACAATGCATACTACCTACCAAGGTACTAAGATTCGTTACGCTTTGGTACAAATTTTAAATAAAACACTCACGATTTAAGAATACATCAAAAAAGCAAAATACACCCACAGTTTTTTTTTAAATGGTACACAGATTTGAAATGGTCTACAATGCATACTACCTACCAAGGTACTAAGATTCGTTACGCTTTGGTACAAATTTTAAATAAAACACTCACGATTTAAGAATACATCAAAAAAAGCAAAATACACCCACAGTTTTTTTAAAATGGTACACAGATTTGAAATGGTCTACAATGCATACTACCTCCAAGGTACTAAGATTCGTTACGCTTTGGTACAAATTTTAAATAAAACACTCACGATTTAAGAATACATCAAAAAAAGCAAAATACACCCACAGTTTTTTTAAAATGGTACACAGATTTGAAATGGTCTACAATGCATACTACCTCCAAGGTACTAAGATTCGTTACGCTTTGGTACAAATTTTAAATAAAACACTCACGATTTAAGAATATATCAAAAAAAGCAAAATACACCCACAGTTTTTTTAAAATGGTACACAGATTTGAAATGGTCTACAATGCATACTACCTCCAAGGTACTAAGATTCGTTACGCTTTGGTACAAATTTTAAATAAAACAATCACGATTTAAGAATACATCAAAAAAGCAAAATACACCCACAGTTTTTTAAAATGGTACACAGATTTGAAATGGTCTACAATGCATACTACCTACCAAGGTACTAAGATTCGTTACGCTTTGGTACAAATTTTAAATAAAACACTCACGATTTAAGAATACATCAAAAAAGCAAAAATACACCCACAGTTTTTTTTTAAAATGGTACACAGATTTGAAATGGTCTACAATGCATACTACCTACCAAGGTACTAAGATTCGTTACGCTTTGGTACAAATTTTAAATAAAACACTCACGATTTAAGAATACATCAAAAAAGCAAAATACACCCACAGTTTTTTAAAATGGTACACAGATTTGAAATGGTCTACAATGCATACTACCTCCAAGGTACTAAGATTCGTTACGCTTTGGTACAAATTTTAAATAAAACACTCACGATTTAAGAATACATCAAAAAAGCAAAATACACCCACAGTTTTTTAAAATGGTACACAGATTTGAAATGGTCTACAATGCATACTACCTACCAAGGTACTAAGATTCGTTACGCTTTGGTACAAATTTTAAATAAAACACTCACGATTTAAGAATACATCAAAAAAAAAGCAAAATACACCCACAGTTTTTTTAAATGGTACACAGATTTGAAATGGTCTACAATGCATACTACCTACCAAGGTACTAAGATTCGTTACGCTTTGGTACAAATTTTAAATAAAACACTCACGATTTAAGAATACATCAAAAAAGCAAAATACACCCACAGTTTTTAAAATGGTACACAGATTTGAAATGGTCTACAATGCATACTACCTACCAAGGTACTAAGATTCGTTACGCTTTGGTACAAATTTTAAATAAAACACTCACGATTTAAGAATACATCAAAAAAGCAAAATACACCCACAGTTTTTAAAATGGTACACAGATTTGAAATGGTCTACAATGCATACTACCTCCAAGGTACTAAGATTCGTTACGCTTTGGTACAAATTTTAAATAAAACACTCACGATTTAAGAATACATAAAAAAAAATAAAATACACCCACAGTTTTTTTAAAATGGTACACAGATTTGAAATGGTCTACAATGCATACTACCTACCAAGGTACTAAGATTCGTTACGCTTTGGTACAAATTTTAAATAAAACACTCACGATTTAAGAATACATAAAAAAAAAATTTGAAATGCAAAATACACCCACAGTTTTTTTTAAGAAAATGGTACACAGATTTGAAATGGTCTACAATGCATACTACCTCCAAGGTACTAAGATTCGTTACGCTTTGGTACAAATTTTAAATAAAACACTCACGATTTAAGAATACATCAAAAAAGCAAAATACACCCACAGTTTTTTTAAAATGGTACACAGATTTGAAATGGTCTACAATGCATACTACCTACCAAGGTACTAAGATTCGTTACGCTTTGGTACAAATTTTAAATAAAACACTCACGATTTAAGAATACATCAAAAAAGCAAAATACACCCACAGTTTTTTAAAATGGTACACAGATTTGAAATGGTCTACAATGCATACTACCTACCAAGGTACTAAGATTCGTTACGCTTTGGTACAAATTTTAAATAAAACACTCACGATTTAAGAATACATCAAAAAAGCAAAATACACCCACAGTTTTTAAAATGGTACACAGATTTGAAATGGTCTACAATGCATACTACCTACCAAGGTACTAAGATTCGTTACGCTTTGGTACAAATTTTAAATAAAACACTCACGATTTAAGAATACATCAAAAAAGCAAAATACACCCACAGTTTTTTTAAAATGGTACACAGATTTGAAATGGTCTACAATGCATACTACCTACCAAGGTACTAAGATTCGTTACGCTTTGGTACAAATTTTAAATAAAACACTCACGATTTAAGAATACATCAAAAAAGCAAAATACACCCACAGTTTTTTAAAATGGTACACAGATTTGAAATGGTCTACAATGCATACTACCTACCAAGGTACTAAGATTCGTTACGCTTTGGTACAAATTTTAAATAAAACACTCACGATTTAAGAATACATCAAAAAAGCAAAATACACCCACAGTTTTTAAAATGGTACACAGATTTGAAATGGTCTACAATGCATACTACCTCCAAGGTACTAAGATTCGTTACGCTTTGGTACAAATTTTAAATAAAACACTCACGATTTAAGAATACATCAAAAAAGCAAAATACACCCACAGTTTTTTAAAATGGTACACAGATTTGAAATGGTCTACAATGCATACTACCTCCAAGGTACTAAGATTCGTTACGCTTTGGTACAAATTTTAAATAAAACACTCACGATTTAAGAATATATCAAAAAAAGCAAAATACACCCACAGTTTTTTTAAAATGGTACACAGATTTGAAATGGTCTACAATGCATACTACCTCCAAGGTACTAAGATTCGTTACGCTTTGGTACAAATTTTAAATAAAACAATCACGATTTAAGAATACATCAAAAAAAGCAAAATACACCCACAGTTTTTTTAAAATGGTACACAGATTTGAAATGGTCTACAATGCATACTACCTACCAAGGTACTAAGATTCGTTACGCTTTGGTACAAATTTTAAATAAAACACTCACGATTTAAGAATACATCAAAAAAGAAAATACACCCACAGTTTTTTTAAAATGGTACACAGATTTGAAATGGTCTACAATGCATACTACCTACCAAGGTACTAAGATTCGTTACGCTTTGGTACAAATTTTAAATAAAACACTCACGATTTAAGAATACATCAAAAAAAGCAAAATACACCCACAGTTTTTTTAAAATGGTACACAGATTTGAAATGGTCTACAATGCATACTACCTACCAAGGTACTAAGATTCGTTACGCTTTGGTACAAATTTTAAATAAAACACTCACGATTTAAGAATACATCAAAAAAACTTTTACAAAATACACCCACAGTTTTTAAAATGGTACACAGATTTGAAATAACAATGCATACTAACTACCAAGGTACTAAGATTCGTTACGCTTTGGTACAAATTTTAAATAAAACACTCACGATTTAAGAATACATCAAAAAAGCAAAATACACCCACAGTTTTTAAAATGGTACACAGATTTCAAATGGTCTACAATGCATACTACCTCCAAGGTACTAAGATTCGTTACGCTTTGGTACAAATTTTAAATAAAACACTCACGATTTAAGAATACATAAAAAAAAAAAAAATACACCCACAGTTTTTAAAATGGTACACAGATTTGAAATGGTCTACAATGCATACTACCTACCAAGGTACTAAGATTCGTTACGCTTTGGTACAAATTTTAAATAAAACACTCACGATTTAAGAATACATAAAAAAAAAGCAAAATACACCCACAGTTTTTTTAAATGGTACACAGATTTGAAATGGTCTACAATGCATACTACCTACCAAGGTACTAAGATTCGTTACGCTTTGGTACAAATTTTAAATAAAACACTCACGATTTAAGAATACATCAAAAAAAAGCAAAATACACCCACAGTTTTTTTAAAATCGTACAAAGATTTGAAATGGTCTACAATGCATACTACCTACCAAGGTACTAAGATTCGTTACGCTTTGGTACAAATTTTAAATAAAACACTCACGATTTAAGAATACATCAAAAAAAGCAAAATACACCCACAGTTTTTTAAAATGGTACACAGATTTGAAATGGTCTACAATGCATACTAACTACCAAGGTACTAAGATTCGTTACGCTTTGGTACAAATTTTAAATAAAACACTCACGATTTAAGAATACATCAAAAAAGCAAAAATACACCCACAGTTTTTTTAAAATGGTACACAGATTTGAAATGGTCTACAATGCATACTACCTACCAAGGTACTAAGATTCGTTACGCTTTGGTACAAATTTTAAATAAAACACTCACGATTTAAGAATACATCAAAAAAGCAAAATACACCCACAGTTTTTTTAAAATGGTACACAGATTTGAAATGGTCTACAATGCATACTACCTACCAAGGTACTAAGATTCGTTACGCTTTGGTACAAATTTTAAATAAAACACTTACGATTTAAGAATACATCAAAAAAAAGCAAAATACACCCACAGTTTTTTAAAATGGTACACAGATTTGAAATGGTCTACAATGCATACTACCTCCAAGGTACTAAGATTCGTTACGCTTTGGTACAAATTTTAAATAAAACACTCACGATTTAAGAATACATCAAAAAAAGCAAAATACACCCACAGTTTTTTTAAAATGGTACACAGATTTGAAATGGTCTACAATGCATACTACCTCCAAGGTACTAAGATTCGTTACGCTTTGGTACAAATTTTAAATAAAACACTCACGATTTAAGAATACATCAAAAAAGCAAAATACAACCACAGTTTTTTAAAATGGTACACAGATTTGAAATGGTCTACAATGCATACTACCTCCAAGGTACTAAGATTCGTTACGCTTTGGTACAAATTTTAAATAAAACACTCACGATGTAAGAATACATCAAAAAAGCAAAATACACCCACAGTTTTTTAAAATGGTACACAGATTTGAAATGGTCTACAATGCATACTACCTACCAAGGTACTAAGATTCGTTACGCTTTGGTACAAATTTTAAATAAAACACTCACGATTTAAGAATACATCAAAAAAGCAAAATACACCCACAGTTTTTTTAAATGGTACACAGATTTGAAATGGTCTACAATGCATACTACCTACCAAGGTACTAAGATTCGTTACGCTTTGGTACAAATTTTAAATAAAACACTCACGATTTAAGAATACATCAAAAAAGCAAAATACACCCACAGTTTTTTTTTTAAAATGGTACACAGATTTGAAATGGTCTACAATGCATACTACCTACCAAGGTACTAAGATTCGTTACGCTTTGGTACAAATTTTAAATAAAACACTCACGATTTAAGAATACATCAAAAAAGCAAAATACACCCACAGTTTTTTTAAAATGGTACACAGATTTGAAATGGTCTACAATGCATACTACCTCCAAGGTACTAAGATTCGTTACGCTTTGGTACAAATTTTAAATAAAACACTCACGATTTAAGAATACATAAAAAAAAAATAAAATACACCCACAGTTTTTTAAAATGGTACACAGATTTGAAATGGTCTACAATGCATACTACCTACCAAGGTACTAAGATTCGTTACGCTTTGGTACAAATTTTAAATAAAACACTCACGATTTAAGAATACATAAAAAAAAGCAAAATACACCCACAGTTTTTTAAAATGGTACACAGATTTGAAATGGTCTACAATGCATACTACCTCCAAGGTACTAAGATTCGTTACGCTGTGGTACAAATTTTAAATAAAACACTCACGATTTAAGAATACATCAAAAAAGCAAAATACACCCACAGTTTTTAAAATGGTACACAGATTTGAAATGGTCTACAATGCATACTACCTACCAAGGTACTAAGATTCGTTACGCTTTGGTACAAATTTTAAATAAAACACTCACGATTTAAGAATACATCAAAAAGCAAAATACACCCACAGTTTTTTTAAAATGGTACACAGATTTGAAATGGTCTACAATGCATACTACCTACCAAGGTACTAAGATTCGTTACGCTTTGGTACAAATTTTAAATAAAACACTCACGATTTAAGAATACATCAAAAAAAAAAAATACACCCACAGTTTTTTAAAATGGTACACAGATTTGAAATGGTCTACAATGCATACTACCTACCAAGGTACTAAGATTCGTTACGCTTTGGTACAAATTTTAAATAAAACACTCACGATTTAAGAATACATCAAAAAAGCAAAATACACCCACAGTTTTTTAAAATGGTACACAGATTTGAAATGGTCTACAATGCATACTACCTACCAAGGTACTAAGATTCGTTACGCTTTGGTACAAATTTTAAATAAAACACTCACGATTTAAGAATACATCAAAAAAAGCAAAATACACCCACAGTTTTTTTAAAATGGTACACAGATTTGAAATGGTCTACAATGCATACTACCTACCAAGGTACTAAGATTCGTTACGCTTTGGTACAAATTTTAAATAAAACACTCACGATTTAAGAATACATCAAAAAAAAAAAATACACCCACAGTTTTTTAAAATGGTACACAGATTTGAAATGGTCTACAATGCATACTACCTCCAAGGTACTAAGATTCGTTACGCTTTGGTACAAATTTTAAATAAAACACTCACGATTTAAGAATACATCAAAAAAAGCAAAATACACCCACAGTTTTTTTAAAATGGTACACAGATTTGAAATGGTCTACAATGCATACTACCTCCAAGGTACTAAGATTCGTTACGCTTTGTTACAAATTTTAAATAAAACACTCACGATTTAAGAATATATCAAAAAAAGCAAAATACACCCACAGTTTTTTTAAAATGGTACACAGATTTGAAATGGTCTACAATGCATACTACCTCCAAGGTACTAAGATTCGTTACGCTTTGGTACAAATTTTAAATAAAACACTCACGATTTAAGAATACATCAAAAAAAGCAAAATACACCCACAGTTTTTTAAAATGGTACACAGATTTGAAATGGTCTACAATGCATACTACCTACCAAGGTACTAAGATTCGTTACGCTTTGGTACAAATTTTAAATAAAACACTCACGATTTAAGAATACATCAAAAAAGCAAAATACACCCACAGTTTTTTTTTTAAAATGGTACACAGATTTGAAATGGTCTACAATGCATACTAACTACCAAGGTACTAAGATTCGTTACGCTTTGGTACAAATTTTAAATAAAACACTCACGATTTAAGAATACATCAAAAAAAGCAAAATACACCCACAGTTTTTTTAAAATGGTACACAGATTTGAAATGGTCTACAATGCATACTACCTCCAAGGTACTAAGATTCGTTACGCTTTGGTACAAATTTTAAATAAAACACTCACGATTTAAGAATACATAAAAAAAAAGCAAAATACACCCACAGTTTTTTTAAAATGGTACACAGATTTGAAATGGTCTACAATGCATACTACCTACCAAGGTACTAAGATTCGTTACGCTTTGGTACAAATTTTAAATAAAACACTCACGATTTAAGAATACATAAAAAAAAAAAAAATACACCCACAGTTTTTTAAAATGGTACACAGATTTGAAATGGTCTACAATGCATACTACCTACCAAGGTACTAAGATTCGTTACGCTTTGGTACAAATTTTAAATAAAACACTCACGATTTAAGAATACATAAAAAAAAGCAAAATACACCCACAGTTTTTTTAAAATGGTACACAGATTTGAAATGGTCTACAATGCATACTACCTCCAATGTACTAAGATTCGTTACGCTTTGGTACAAATTTTAAATAAAACACTCACGATTTAAGAATACATCAAAAAAAGCAAAATACACCCACAGTTTTTTTAAAATGGTACACAGATTTGAAATGGTCTACAATGCATACTACCTACCAAGGTACTAAGATTCGTTACGCTTTGGTACAAATTTTAAATAAAACACTCACGATTTAAGAATACATCAAAAAAGCAAAATACACCCACAGTTTTTTAAAATGGTACACAGATTTGAAATGGTCTACAATGCATACTACCTACCAAGGTACTAAGATTCGTTACGCTTTGGTACAAATTTTAAATAAAACACTCACGATTTAAGAATACATCAAAAAAAGCAAAATACACCCACAGTTTTTTTAAAATGGTACACAGATTTGAAATGGTCTACAATGCATACTAACTACCAAGGTACTAAGATTCGTTACGCTTTGGTACAAATTTTAAATAAAACACTCACGATTTAAGAATACATCAAAAAAAGCAAAATACACCCACAGTTTTTTTAAAATGGTACACAGATTTGAAATGGTCTACAATGCATACTACCTCCAAGGTACTAAGATTCGTTACGCTTTGGTACAAATTTTAAATAAAACACTCACGATTTAAGAATACATAAAAAAAAGCAAAATACACCCACAGTTTTTTTAAATGGTACACAGATTTGAAATGGTCTACAATGCATACTACCTACCAAGGTACTAAGATTCGTTACGCTTTGGTACAAATTTTAAATAAAACACTCACGATTTAAGAATACATAAAAAGCAAAAATACACCCACAGTTTTTTTAAAATGGTACACAGATTTGAAATGGTCTACAATGCATACTACCTCCAAGGTACTAAGATTCGTTACGCTTTGGTACAAATTTTAAATAAAACACTCACGATTTAAGAATACATCAAAAAAAGCAAAATACACCCACAGTTTTTTTTAAAATGGTACACAGATTTGAAATGGTCTACAATGCATACTACCTACCAAGGTACTAAGATTCGTTACGCTTTGGTACAAATTTTAAATAAAACACTCACGATTTAAGAATACATAAAAAAAAGCAAAATACACCCACAGTTTTTTTAAAATGGTACACAGATTTGAAATGGTCTACAATGCATACTACCTCCAAGGTACTAAGATTCGTTACGCTTTGGTACAAATTTTAAATAAAACACTCACGATTTAAGAATACATAAAAAAAAAGCAAAATACACCCACAGTTTTTTTAAAATGGTACACAGATTTGAAATGGTCTACAATGCATACTACCTCCAAGGTACTAAGATTCGTTACGCTTTGGTACAAATTTTAAATAAAACACTCACGATTTAAGAATACATAAAAAAAAGCAAAATACACCCACAGTTTTTTTAAAATGGTACACAGATTTGAAATGGTCTACAATGCATACTACCTACCAAGGTACTAAGATTCGTTACGCTTTGGTACAAATTTTAAATAAAACACTCACGATTTAAGAATACATAAAAAAAAAGCAAAATACACCCACAGTTTTTTTAAAATGGTACACAGATTTGAAATGGTCTACAATGCATACTACCTACCAAGGTACTAAGATTCGTTACGCTTTGGTACAAATTTTAAATAAAACACTCACGATTTAAGAATACATAAAAAAAAAAGCAAAATACACCCACAGTTTTTTTAAAATGGTACACAGATTTGAAATGGTCTACAATGCATACTACCTCCAAGGTACTAAGATTCGTTACGCTTTGGTACAAATTTTAAATAAAACACTCACGATTTAAGAATACATCAAAAAAAGCAAAATACACCCACAGTTTTTTTAAAATGGTACACAGATTTGAAATGGTCTACAATGCATACTACCTCCAAGGTACTAAGATTCGTTACGCTTTGGTACAAATTTTAAATAAAACACTCACGATTTAAGAATACATGAAAAAAAGCAAAATACACCCACAGTTTTTTTAAAATGGTACACAGATTTGAAATGGTCTACAATGCATACTACCTACCAAGGTACTAAGATTCGTTACGCTTTGGTACAAATTTTAAATAAAACACTCACGATTTAAGAATACATCAAAAAAAAGCAAAATACACCCACAGTTTTTTTAAAATGGTACACAGATTTGAAATGGTCTACAATGCATACTACCTACCAAGGTACTAAGATTCGTTACGCTTTGGTACAAATTTTAAATAAAACACTCACGATTTAAGAATACATCAAAAAAAGCAAAATACACCCACAATTTTTTTTAAAATGGTACATAGATTTAAAATGGTCTACAATGCATACTAAAAACAACAATGTAGCTGTAGAAAATTTCGTAGGTAACTGAAAAATTATCCTAATTTATAAAAATTGGTTCACCATATTTTGCTCAAATTTTAGTTTATATGAAAATTTACTGCAACTAATTTACGAAATTTGTAATAAAAAAGAAATTTCCTGTTTGGGACTGAATCGGTGGAAACCAAAAATAAACCCTAATTGCGATGGATTTATTTTGTTTTTTTTTAATTTGCCCTAAAAATACAAATTTCTTTCGTTTGAACTTTGGTAAAATTATTTTTATGTTCATATATGACCAAAATCTGATGAGCCATCGGATTTTGAGTGATTAGCCCCATTTTCTTACTCAGTACCGGATTATTTCAGGAAATAATTAAATGTATGAAAGTTTAAATAATCTTTGTACACTATTTATTACGTTATTATGTTTTGGATTTTTAAAACTTTTTAGGCCTAATTCCTACACATTGATACACATAATTTTTGAATATGCTACGCGTCATATTGAATTATTAAATAGGCGTACATATTATATCCTTAGTATGTACCTGTTTCTAATCTTCGACATCTTCTTCGATTCAATAACATTTATTAAAACTATTATGGTTGATATTTTTTTGATTTACCGTTTAGACGCTACAAGTGTATTCCCGACAGACGTCCGTGTGAAAAAACAGGGTTGTCCGTGTATGTATCCAAAACCTAAAAATATGATGAAATTTAATAATAGTATGCACCTTATCTTTTCACTGAGAGAGAATGTTTTCCAAGATCAAGTGAACATTGACCTATCATACCGAGGGCATAGGGCTAATTGGTATAGAAACGGTCTAATGCGACTCATACTGTCCTTAAAGGCTTAGAAATTGCCAAAAATTTCCGATCCACGTGAAAGTGGTGAATGAAAGTACTGAAGGACAGAAGAAAGTGGACCAAACCCGTCACGGGCGGTTCTAATACGAGAGTTTATTGTTGCGAAATAAGAGGGTTTTAGACAAAGTTTGCCAAATTACAGAGGACTTAATTGCAATGCGAGAGGTCAGAGGTCGGGAATGCTCGAGTCTGAGCCGACTGAAGGTCAGACATACTGAAAACGCGAGTTTTTCAAGTCGGACATGTAAACACGTATACACATGCCACGCATATTATCTTAAGGCGGTGGAATTGGCTAAAATCGCTCACGACTTACGATATATTTAGGCTATTAAAAATTCCACGGTTGCTGCAGCATTCCTTCACACATTGCCTGTAATAAAATCAGTAACGATTTTAACCTATTCTTCCCGTCAGTGGTCTATCTACTCACCTTGTAAAGGCTACCGCGGTTTCGAAACTCTATTGTTCCATCTTCAGGTAGCCGCCTCGGTGCTCTAGTGGATAGCGTACTAGGCTTTCACCCCGAGGACCCGGGTTCGATGATTCCCGGCTAGGGCTTGGCATTTTCATACGCTATACATCATCCCATCGTCTGCATTAGCCCAAGTGTGCACAATAGTCGGACGTTAAAAAAAAAAAAAAAAAAAAAAATCCATCTTCAGGCCGTGATACAAAATGTTTAATTCCTCTGTTGAGGTCGTCACAAAGTCAAACAAAACATTAAAAACATACGTCACTGCCTTAAAAGTGGCAGTCCGGAATGTAACGACATACGAGTCGCACGTATAGTTTGGCCAAGCCAAATTTCATCGTACGTATTTTAATCGTGTAATTGTGTTCAGTGTTTGTGACGCATGTTTTTAATATTTTGTTTGACTTTGTGACGACCTCGACAGAGGGATTTAACATTTTGCATCACGGCCTGAAGATGGAACAACAGAGTTTCGAAACCGTGTTAGACTTTACGAGGAGAGTAGATAGACCACTGACGGGAAGAATAGCTCATAATCCTAATTACTTAAATATGTGGTCCGGTGGCTACGTTGCAATAATGGAATCAAAAACGTCGAAAATGTTGTTTTTTTACAAAAAAGGTTTCGAAATATGGCCAACTATATTGTCTTCACTCGTGTAGATTAAAAACAATATTTTTAGACTCAGAAGTCCTGGCAATGGAAAGTTCATGATCACCATACTACCTAACATAGTGAGAGAATAATCGGATGTAATATACAGGCTTACCACCTAATCGATAAAATAAAATAAAAAAAAACGTTTTACTTACAATGTTTGTCGACTGTCTAAGGAAAGTAGTAGCCTACATATTTTACATCGATTTTTAATGTTTCATTTCGTTTTCAGAAAATTGCAGAACTAGCCTATACAGCCGCCTCGGTGGCCTAGTTGATAGCGTACTGGGCTTTCACCCCCGAGGATCTGGGTTCGATTCACGGCCAGGGCTTGGCATTTTCATACGCTATAAATCATCCCATCGTCTGAATTAGCCCAAGTTTGCACAATAGTCGGACGTTAAAAAAATAATAATAATGTTTTATTTTGTTTTTAATCTTAAAACTTCTTAACCAGGCTTATAAGCAGTTTAGAGCTACTTGATAAAATATTATATTTTATGATAAACGTATAAATAAATAGGAAACTTCTTATTGTTTCTTTTTCACTTTTACTTAGCCATATTTAAAATAATACAGTAATTTTAATGAACTAATTTTTTGGGTGCTTAATAGATAGCGTTCCTGCAGTATGAAACAACCGTTAATATATGTTTACTTAATCTATGTTATATGTATCTAAAATATTGTGGTCGATACACTTTCCTAGCCGCCTATGTAAAATGTGCAAAGGCCAGAATAAAAAGCTAGGAACGAAATTTAGCACAACTGAGTTGTCTAATAAAATGCACTTAAGAATATATACTAATTTAAATAATATATATTTGTCGTTAGAGTAACACAAAAAATAATACTGGTAGTTCAAAAAACAGTAGACTTCCCATTATAGGCCTATTCTTAATTAATATAAACAGCGCTCCACGACAGCATTCGTAACTTTTCCTCCAATTTAACCGGTTACCGTATTACTTACGAAAAATGTTACTGGACCAACTTTATTGGAAATGTTATGCTCTTTCTCCATGAAGTGGTCAAAATCAAGATGTTTTACCGTTCGGTCAGTATTACAGGACACAGCCAGCAACTGCACTCTGGTAAATGGGAAAAAATTGTACCCGTACGTCTTTCGGAATTTATACAAGGTACCTTCGTACCAAATTTCAAAACAATCGGTCAGTGCGTTTGTTTAAAACTGCGTACACTCATCCTTAAATCAAAAAGCCGCCATCTTGAAAGGGAAATAAATAGAAAAAATATTATATATATATATATATATATATATATATATATATATATATATACGTTATTTTGGTTTTATAGATCTTCGTATAAAATTTCATAATAATCGCTTTATGGCGTTTGGTTAAAACTGTGTACACTTGATATTGTAAATTACAGGCCGCCATCTTGAAACGGAAGTGAGGAAAAAGTATTTCACATATATCTTTCGGGCTTTACATACAAGGTATGTTCGTACCAATTTTAAAAACGATCTGCCAATGTGTTTGGTTAAAACTGCGTACACTCGTTATTACTAAATCAGAGGCCACCATCTTGAAACGGAAGTAAATAGAAAACATATTATACATACGTCATTTGGGCTTTAAAGAAATTTACGTTTTCGAATAAAACTTCAAAACAATCGGTTAATGCGTTTGGCCAAAACTGCGTACACTCGTTATCACTAAATCAGAGGCCACCATCTTGAAACGGAAGTAAATAGAAAACATATTATACATACGTCATTTGGGCTTTAAAGAAATTTACGTTTTCGAATAAAACTTCAAAACAATCGGTCAATGCGTTTGGCCAAAAATGCGTACACTCGTCATCGTTAAATCAGTGGCCGGCATATTGAAACGGAAGTAAATGGGGGGAAATCTTACACAGAAGTATCTCCGTCTCAAATTTCGAAACAATCGTTCATCTGCGTAACGAACACACAAACTAAATGCCAAATTATCGAGCTGAAAGAGACCTCGCTTCGTTCAATCAACAAGTTGAAGGCTGTCTGTTAATACAATTAATACTATTTATAAAATGTTATTTCTGTATTACAGTACTTTAATTTTAAATTAGATAAGATAAAATTCTGTATCAATATTTTTAATATACTCTATACAATACACATTTTAAATCACTTAGTGAATACCTGGAAACAACATGTCTAAAACCTTTTACCAAGAACCATAAAGGCTGGCAGAAAACCCTGCTTATAATCTTAGTGTTCTCAAAAGTTGATAAAAATATATACGACTTTAATTAAAAGTTGGGTTGAAATAAATGTAAGCGTTATTCAAAATTTTGATTTATACAAGACTTAGAAAACTACGTTTTCCTACAGTACATTATAATAGTAATTATAATAATATTTACTATTATTAGTAATCATTATTATAGTTTATTATGTATTAATAATGTAGTAAACATGTTTTACTACATTACTATTCCCCAGATAGGGTAATTAGGCAGTAACGGCTGAACAGGTAGTTGATATTTTTAACGTATTGTTTTAGGTGTAGGAAACAACTCCGATTAAAAATATTTGTTACACAATAACTATACTTATTGGAGCTGAAAAACGCGGATATATAAATAAACGCTAATTTGACCTATTTGAACAATCTAACGTTCACAATTATTGATTCTGGACAAACACTCTTTTTGTCACCTTTAACAGTAAGAGTAAAGCAACGGAAGTAACTGTTGCTCGAACTATGAACTTTATTTCGAGTGGCCACCAAATGCGGAACGGACTACTTATTCAAAACTTAACCTTCTTTTTAATTTAAGTGCGGTCACTGAAAACGTAACTGAGCTCAGCGGAGTCAAGCAGAATCAAGCGGCTTCGCTGGGCTCCGCTCCGCGTAGGTTCGACTCTGTCCAGGTTTGGTTTGAAGCTTCCTCCACTGCGATGACCACGCCTCCTAATTTATTATTTCTCGTTACCTAGGTTACGGTTTTTAAACATAATAGTTCCTAGAATCCGTTAGAGTAAGCCTAAATATTTAGAATTAAAAGATGCAAACGCGTTCTCTAAACTGACTAAACTTCGCTTCTAATTACCGTTCATCCACATTCCACGAAGATCCGCTCTGCTAGCCTCAGCTCAGCACAGCTCCATTCTGCATTTGGTGGCCGCCCAGCCTGAAGTGTGCCATTATAGCGTGAACATATTCGTTAACCCCCACCGTTTCAAAATTGTGGTAACAGATCTTTAGTGCTTTAAATTTTCAATAAATGTTTATTTTCGAATATTCAATACAGCCTACATAATTTAAAACTGTAAGCAATGTAAGCAGATATTTACGCTGATTACGATAGTTACATCAGATTTACAAAAAAAAGGTTTACGATAAGAGTTTATTTTACACATCTATTCTAAAATCCAACAATATTCACATGTTATATCGTTTATAATCTTATTAAATGTTGTTACGTTTTTTTTTTTTTTTGGAAATCCGCTTCAATCAGGTTAGAGATACTGCTGCATTATAAGATGAACGAAAGGCAACAATGGACGACTGTTTCATGAACATCCAGAGATTAGTACTTATTAGATGCGAGAAAATACAGAAATTGTATATAACCAGATTTAAACACACTCGTGTCTGTGTACGTGAAAGTAGTTCGAAGTCTTATTAACAATACTTTCCACTTCCAAGATTACTCAAAAAAACAAAACAATAGCCAAAGTTTTCCCAAGTGCGAGCAATTAAAAAACAAACAAACAAAACGAGTCCATGGCACACATACATTGTGTTCAGTTTTTCGTCTAGAAATCCCATTAGTTCAAGACAAATCTCAACCTACCGCGGTACTTACAAAGGTACTGACAGCTTCATTGAAAAAAATAAAAACTAGTGATACAAAATGGCGTGTATCTACACAATTGTGTTTACTGTACGGTGGCCTACAGACGCATATAACATTTAAAAACCATCTGTTATTTGTTAAAAAGTGTAAAGCAACATTAAGTCAAGTAACACTTTTAAATCAATATTACATACAAACAAAATGTCTGCTCTAGATAAAATAGAGAGTATACGTTTGTTAGAGAATTTCCACTGGAAAACAAGTTATTAGAGCGGCTACCATACCAACGAACGACCAAGGATTAAGAAATGTGCACCGATTCTGACCTTTACAACAAGTTTTGAAATGGATATTTATTTTTTACTAACATACAGTGTATTACGTTTTTCATGTTAGTGCTTTATATAAATACATATATAAATATTTTTCGTCAAACTTTACATCTGACACACACACACACACACACACACACACACACACACACACACACACACACACACACACACACACACACACACACACACACACACACACACACACACACACACACACACACACACACACACACACACACACACACACACACACACACACACACACACACACACACACACACACACACACACACACACACACACACACACACACACACACACACACACACACACACACACACACACACACACACACACACACACACACACACACACACACACACACACACACACACACACACAAACCCAATGTAGATCCCACCAGACTTACAGGCTCCTACAGCTATTTTCCAAAAGAAATTCCCTAAAAAAGATATATTTTTACCATACACTTTTCTGAAAATATAATTTCACCGTAATAATCAGACTCTTCAAAATATTAAAAATTATACTAATTTCAGTCACGGTTCATTTTTGTATTTTACAAAATTTTAAAACGTCAATTTTATGCATAGGCCCTACTTTAACGTAATACAATTCGCGCCATCTTCCAAACTTCACTGAAACTAGAGATTAGGCCTAAGCAGTTTTGTTTTGGACACACTCTACATTAGATCGGAAATACAGAATTGTAGTGAATGTTCATTAAACTTGTTGCAAATGACGTAGAAAAAAGTTGATGTTTGTTGAAAAGCAGCTACTATATTTTAAATGCTATCAATTTGTATTTATACCCGTAGTACCGGTGGAATGCCGCACAAATAACGCCATTTTCGAAAGTAGGATTGCAAAATGTATAAATATAAAAGTGAAAGGTTGCAACTAGGAACCGGATGTATCAATGCACGGAGTTAATACCTTGATGTGTTTGTCACAGCCTAACTGTTGATATACAAACATCGCGTAATGTTATTAAAACAAATGGTGATAAAATTTAAATATCAACAAAAGCCATCTCAAATCAGATTGTTGAACAGTTTAATAATGCCTCAGATAAAGCCACAATACCTTTAAGCACACAAAAAATCGATGTTTTCTTAATCTCTCATCAAAAAACATAACTCAAACTTTCTCAATTCAATTATTTCTACCACAAAATTCGGTTCAAAAGCTATCCACAAAAAAACCAGCCTAATTTTTTAAAAATCGGTTAATCCGATTCTGCTTAAATTTTGGTGATATTAAAGTTAGGCCTATAACTGAAGTCAGTACACCAAATTTAAAATAAATTCGGTTCTAGAATAAATTGAGAAAAACAAAAGAAACCACAATCGAGTTCACCGTTCATTTCCCCTTTTTCTGATTTACTAACAAGAGGTAAATTTTATTTTTTTTTCAAACTACTACACTAGCTTAAGTAAAACAAGCGCGTACACTCAGCTAACACAAAAACGGTTGGTCCGAATCAGTACGAAAATCGAATTTTAGTTCAATCAAAATACTTTCAATATGATTCCAACCTCGAGGAAATAAAATAATAATTGGGAAAGTATCTAACAGTGTGTCATTAAAAATTGGAACGCAAAAGAAACGTAATTAGAGCCCATTAGCTTGTGCTTAATAACTAGTCTTTAAATTCGATATTCTGACTATTTCAGTTCACTAATCGGCCCTACCTAAAGACTACCACTATTACCAGCATTCCATCGAATTACTAAATTCCACAAGTATTCAGTCACAAATAACAGAGAATAGTGTATAAACAAAACTTTCTATGATACAATTTGGTAAGAATGTCATTAGCATACTACAGCACTGTAAAATCGGTCATAGTGACGCCACGGGTGGTTTAAATGTTATTTAATCATAATGTTTGCTACATTATGGTTCCTCTTACCACTCGTAATTCAAAGAACAAATCATTTACCTTCTCCTCTCCTAATATTAATACTTCAAAAAATGTTGACACAAATTAGTTTAAAAAAAATATGTACAGTAAAGTTACAATAATAATTTGGAAAACTGTTTACGTAAAAAGTAGTAAAAAATCTCAGTTAAAAAACTTAAAAATATATTAATTGACCGAACTTGAATTCTCTGTTTCAACTCGACCGTTCGGCATTCGGTTTGCCTTTGTTATGCAGTTTTGGACAAACGCATTGACTAATTGTTTTGAAATTTGGTACGAGGTACCTTCATAAAGCCCGAACGACGTATTGTAAGATTTTTTTCTAATTCACTTCCGTTTTAAGATGGCGGATGCCGATTTAACGGTGAGAGTGTACTTGGCTGTTTCCTGTAATAGGCTGAACGGCAGAATTAATTTTGACCGCTTCAAGCAGAAAGAGCAGAACATTTTCAATAAAATGTTCGTGTAACAATTTTCGTAAATATTACGGTTACCGATAAATTGGCGGAAAAGGCTATCGTGGAGCGCTTTATGTATTACTGCGAGGTCTATTGTTTTTTTATCTACTAGTAATAGAACCAATCTGAAAATTTCGCAAGTGTAAAAAAATGTTTAATTAAATTAAAAAATTAATTGTTGGTGTCTAAACATACAATTTTAAACGTTTTTTTTTCAAAATTAAAAAAAATTATTTAAAAGAAATTGCGAAAATATTTTTTATTACTCACAAAAGTAAAAGTCTGAAATTTACACAACCTAAAAACATCGCAGACATAATTATATGATTTTGATGAAATTTGACACGTAGATCTGGTTTGAACATATCTTGCAGTTCATGAACGTTTTTGACGCCCCTTTTTGGTAAAAAAAAATGTTGAAAATATAAATTGGACAAAATAACGATTTTAATCGATAGTTTGTAATCCATAAGTGATAAAAAACATATGGTTGACTACATTAAAAAAAATCGTATTCTAAAAAAAATTGAAAATTGGCTTAATTTCTCAAAATTGTTTAACTTAAATTTTTATGAACGAGATTCATGACTGAAGTCAGTGTAGCGAATTCGAAATAAAATAATGTTTATTATTTCCAAAATAGTCGCCGCCTCGGTGGCCTAGTTTTGATAGCGTGCTAGGCTTTCACCCCGAGGACCCGGGTTCGATACCCGGCAAGGGCTTGGCTTTTCATACGCTATAAATCCCATCGTCTGCATTAGCCCGTGTGCACAATAGTCGGACGTTAAAAAAATCCAAAATAGTTTTGAAAAATAATTAAAAAATATTTCCAAAATAGTTTTACAGGCTATATTTTGTTTTTGTTTTTGAAACTACTGTATTCACAATACGTTGTTTTTTTTGTATTTTTCAAATGGTTGGCCTATAACGACTTGAGTCGTTATATTTAGTGAGTTCAAATATCACTAAACTTTTAGCAAATCAGGCTAACTACCCCATTTGTTTAAAGAATCCAAACAAGAATTTTGAGGAAATAATTGAATGAGGGTTTGTGTAACGCTTTGCACAGTTTAGTTTTACCACATTAACGATTTGAATGAGTCATATGGAACTTGTTCACTTCACTCACTCTTATTCTTCAATTCAAACAATGTATGAATATATGCAGTTAAACGTTGTTAGTTTTCGATCCGCGCGCGCGCTATCTTACAAAAAGATAGCCTGGATCTTGATGCTGCACACATACGCACGCACGCGCACACACACACACACACACACACACACACACACACACACACACACACACACACACACACACACACACACACACACACACACACACACACACACACACACACACACACACACACACACACACACACACACACACACACACACACACACACACACACACACACACACACACACACACACACACACACACACACACACACACACACACACACACACACACACACACACACACACACACACACACACACACACACACACACACACACACACACACACACACACACACACACACACACACACACACACACACACACACACACACACACACACACACACACACACACACACACACACACACACACACACACACACACACACACACACACACACACACACACACACACACACACACACACACACACACACACACACACACACACACACACACACACACACACACACACACACACACACACACACACACACACACACACACACACACACACACACACACACACACACACACACACACACACACTGGACAGTATGGATTACCTTCATGAGCAGCAATCCTATCTACGTCTATTAAAGTTAAATACTCAACATAAGTGTTAAATTAAGCATGCAAATTGCACTGATCATCTTAAACATAACTATTCTTGGTTAATTAATAAATGACCGTTGGCCTACGCGAATGATTGCACGATGGCCTGATTACTGTATGCCGTATATTGTCTGCTACTTCTCATGACACGCCCCCTGAACATGCAACATCCGACGTGATTTCCCATTGTCATAATGAGCCTCCAACTGCGCATGTACTACACTACGAAACAGGTGTTTCACGCTCTTTTCCAACGTTTACTGTCTATTGATTATAAGTACAATTCTCCACAGGCTATTTGCTGTAAGCGCTCCTCTCACTACTCGTACATTCTGAAACAGTGGGTCGTATGCCATTGTCTAATAACTGTCTTTTTTGTGAATAGAATGAAGTTGTAAGACTGCAATAATTATCGATTAACTCTTAATATACATTAGAAAGCTATCCCACTGCATATCAATCATCAATCATCAATAGGAGAGACCTAGAAAGGAAATTTTATTAGCTTTAACAAAATTGAGTATTTTTGTTATATTCAAAAATCGAGTTTCCAAGTAAAAGTTATTCGTGTTGGCAAATTCGTAATCTGCGACCCCGAAAACATCAGAATCAAACAACTCCACCAAACTTTCCTTTAGTTTGCGTCGTGCGCATGCGTGAGCCCCTTACTGACTCGCCGGAGCATCGAGCAAGGGCTGTCCGCTGAACTCTCGGCGCCGGCGCATGTACTTCAGGAGTGGTCCGACATCTTTTTGGTGTTGTGAAATTACTTTAAGCGTGTGCCTTTAATTTTTGGCCCCTAAGGGCGCTGACTTGGGTCTTGGGCCGAGAATGGGGCCAAATGGCTTTGGGGGGCTAGCGGCGGTCGGTTTTCGGTAATAATGTTAGTGCAGTGACCCCCTGGAATATATTGTAGAGTTATCCTAATTAACTTTGGTTTCAGATCGCGCGGTCAGTAGTTTTGGAATAGTGTTGGTTAAGTTAATTAAGTTAATAATTAAGTGCTTATCATAAGCTGGTTACCTAAGTCTATGTGTGAGTGGCTGGCCTGGGAGGATCCAAGGTAACTTAAGATCCACCACCTCGTTCCCGAGCCTCCCATATTATGAACCCGTTACGTTTCAAGTTGCCATTTTTTGACTAACTATAGCTCATTCCAACGCGAAGCACAAAGAAAATGAGACAGGATCATTAAGACATCGCTGACGGAAGCCTCACTGTTACAACATTTGTCAGAGTATCCTGAAGGGAAGAAAAACGATTGGTTGGACTTTTAACGTTCTATTGGCGATTCACAAAGACGGACTGTCACGCTGTTATCGCAAAACGATCTAGCACATTTACTAGAACAGTATGATACAAGGTTCTGGGTTTAAGGGCGCGTTATTTGTGAAGATCTTCTTTCAATATTTGACGTAATTTCAAACTCACGTCCTATCCTAGTTTTTCTTTTTGCTAAGTTCTTTGTAGTGAAGAATTATCACATATCAACAAGAATAAAAAAATGCGGTGTCTTAAAAAAAAACTTATAAAGATAAGTATGTTAGTTTATAATATATTTTATTATATTATGCTCCGGCAGCCATAACTGAACAACGACAGACGTATTCAGAAGTAATCTGCGTCTCTGGACAATTTCTGGATGTTAGTAGATCCTTGTGTTACATAAAACTGATTTTTATGCTCTTAAAATAAGGACGCAATTTTCCATTACGACCTTGAATATTAAGAACAATATTCCAATGAGTGGAATCTAAGATGCAATACATGATTTTAATGGACTTATGCCCTAATACAATCTACTTCACTATTTCTAGAAACTTGTACAATTATCTGTTTTATCGAATTGTTTTTGTTCTCTAGTTACTGTGAACTAGAATTACAAAACTAGGTTCACTGCGATTATATACAATTGACTAATATTTTCAAGGTCGTTTATAGGTCACCGGACGTAAGAGTTGTTAACATTTAAAAAAGTACTGAGAAGTCATACAATCCACCTTGTACTTACTTCCAGCCAGGCTGGTAGCTGTCCCGACTCAACAATTACAAGATGGCGGTGTAATTGTTCAAGATATTTAATGCACTCATTAATTGCTCTCCTCTTACAGTTACGCCCTTCTTGGAAAGGCAAAGAAACATTTCGTAACAATAAGTGTTTTATACAGAGCGAACAATTCCCCTGCTTGTAAAGTAGTTCTTCCATCTTTTGTTCACTGTTAATTTACAACGGAAAGTGTTGATATGCAACTTAAAGCGAAAAAAATGTCTGTTTTAAGTCAATAAGTGTTTTATACAGAGCGAACAATCTTCCTGCTTGTAAAGTACTTCTTCCACCTTTTGTTCACTGTTAATTTACAACGGAAAGTGTTGATATGCAACTTAAAGCGAAAAAAATGTCTGTTTTAAGTCAATAAGTGTTTTATACAGAGCGAACAATCTTCCTGCTTGTAAAGTACTTCTTCCATCTTTTGTTCACTGTTAATTTACAACGGAAAGTGTTGATATGCAACTTAAAGCGAAAAAAATGTCTGTTTTAAGTCAATAAGTGTTTTATACAGAGCGAACAATTCCCCTGCTTGTAAAGTACTTCTTCCATCTTTTGTTCACTGTTAATTTACAACGGAAAGTGTTGATATGCAACTTAAAGCGAAAAAAATGTCTGTTTTAAGTCAATAAGTGTTTTATACAGAGCGAACAATTTCCCTGCTTGTAAAGTAGTTCTTCCACCTTTTATTCACTGTTAATTTACAACGGAAAGTGTTGATATGCAACTTAAAGCGAAAAATGTCTGTTTTAAGTCAATAAGTGTTTTATACAGAGCGAACAATCTTCCTGCTTGTAAAGTACTTCTTCCACCTTTTGTTCACTGTTAATTTACAACGGAAAGTGTTGATATGCAACTTAAAGCGAAAAAAATGTCTGTTTTAAGTCAATAAATGTTTTATACAGAGCGAACAATTTCCCTGCTTGTAAAGTAGTTCTTCCACCTTTTGTTCACTGTTAATTTAACGGAAAGTGTTGATACGTAACTTAAATAGATAAAAATGACTTGGTTTAAGTCAATAAGTGTTTTATACAGAGTGAACAATTTCCCGCTTGTAACACAGTGTTTCCATCTTGTTATGTTCATTGTTAATTTACAACGGAAAGTGTTGATGTGCAACTTAAAGATAAAAATTACTGTTTTAAATTACATAACTGACTATGTAAATAATCAAACATTATTTTTTAAAAAACGTTTTTACTGTTGATTAGAGGTCAAATATTTTTCATGTTAATATAAATTAAACAATGCTTTAAAAGAATCGAAAAGATTCTTGTCGATTCTTATCGTTTTATACAGTCTCGCGATAATTATCAAATGCTTAAGTTGTAGTTCAAGTATTTAAAGAACAAAATCTCTACAGAGTAGCTTGAAGGTATAAAAGATAAGCTCTAATCAACATTGATAACAAAAAGGCAAACATTAACAACTGATGACATTTAAATCTTGTGTTTTTCGGTTGTCTTTCATTGGCCTCGTCTACATTTTGTAGTGCGGTATTAAACTATCGCATTTCTTCATCAAAGATCTTTGAAAAAAACATGTCTATGATTATATGAAATTTATAAAATATAAGGTTTTATAAAATTCCTTTTATAAAATATAAGGTTAGCATTACCTTTTTACAAAAGATCTGATCAAAGAACTTTAACAAAGAAATGCAAATGTAAGTGTATTAACTTAGCTTCTCGATCATTGGTTTTTATTTAGTAATGACATATCATCTTTAAAAAAACCTTATACTTTTCTTTCTGTAAATTTGACTGCACAATTTTTTTAAAAATCAAGATAAAAAGACTTTATTAAATTCTGAATTGTAGCCATTATTAACGGGTTACACCACTTTACTGGTTAAAGAACTTGTCCAAGATAATGCCAAATTAATTTTTTTTTCAAGTCTGAATTAGATCAAACCAGAATTGCGAACGGTATAGTGTTTATGATTTTTTAAATTAATCTCAGTTATTTTGCAGTAAATTTACCTTTTTAACTACACCTCATGTTTACATGTTAGGCTAAACAATTACTGGTAAATTAATACTGGAATAGAAAATAACTGTAGTAACCTTCATAGAAGTGTAGTGGTTACACCAGTAGATGCCGGTGATATTTCAAAAAGGGCACTTGTAGAATTAATAATAATTAAAAATAATGTTCTCCTCCTGAACAACCGATATATTTAACATTTTATTTACATTATTTTACAAATACCGAATATTAAAGACAAAGTTCATTCTTATATTTTTGTGACGACAAATATTTTCAATAACCTTTTTATTAAAGTTTGCTATTTGTGAAATCACGCTTTCTCAATGGTTATCATACAGAAACATATAACGTAACCTATCCTAATTGTTTTTTTTTATTAAGTTTAGTGATTTCGCTGTACACACACGCAAGGTAAACAACAACAAAATGGCGCAGTCAAACTGACAAGTTTAATTACCTGATTACGGTAATTCAGTTCACAATTATTAATAAAGAAGAAATGCTGAAGTTCCATTAGCATTTAAACAAGCTCATTTAAAAAGCTATCTTAAACAATTTCTAAAATTTCTCATACTGCCTGTATTATATCTGAAAATATCACTACAATTTTATTTTTGTAGTTTATCTTTGGAGAGTCCTCTCCCTTTTAAAAAAAGGCGCGCGCGCGCACACACACACACACACACACACACACACACAAATTTAACAACCAATTTAAAACTTGTTCTTGACGTCAAATGAAGACATATATTGTATAATGGTTCCGGTTCTCAGAAAGAATAACTCAATCGTTGAGGTGTTTGTAACTAAGCCTCAATAAATGTCCCATTCGTCGCTAAACAGGTTATGTTGACAGATTTCACTACAAAAAGATACCATTGATATCTAACTGAAAAAATAGTGTCTTCAACATCCCAATTTGGTACTTGCTTTGTTTGTTTATCCGATCCAACGCCATTCAGTTACAATTCAGTAAACACACGCCACCTTTGCGTGTCTTGGCTTGCTTAGACAAAATAAGTTTTTCACTTTGTACTAACACCAATAAATTAAACTGAATATTAACAAATGCCTTGGCTATGCAGCTGAGCGAGTGTCCACTATGTGTATATGTTGCCGGTAAAGTATGAAATGCCGTCATTCTATAGAATGCCTAGGCATTGTATATAATGCCGGACGTTTTTAGGCAAGGTATGAAATATGAGAAGTATACTTTCCCTACGCATTGTATATAATGCCGGACGTTTTTAGGCAAGGTATGAAATATGAGAAGTATACTTTCCCTAGGCATTGTATATAATGCCGGACGTTTTTAGGCAAGGTATGAAATATGAGAAGTATTATTTCCCTAGGCATTGTATATAATACTTAGGCATTCTATAGAATGACAAATGCTATTTAGGCAAAGTATGAAAAAAACGTCCTGATGAGGTTTTGAAAAAATAATGAGTGCCATTAAAAAAAAATTATTCAAAATGCGTACAGAAAAACGAAAGTTGTACAAAACACAATTTATGCCTTTGTTATTAAGGGAAACAAAATTTTCATATAAAAAATTAACCTACTTGTTGCAACATGGCAGGCTTGAATGACATTTTGAATTATATTTTTCACTCAGACATTTCATATTTTGGCACTTTGTTTTACACATACATTTGACGAATCCTTGGCCGCTGCAACTGACCGGAGAGGAATTTCGTGGTCAGGAGTATCTTCAATTCTAAACAAGTTCTTAGGTCATAAAGTGAATTGTGATCTCGCATATAATTGTTTTAAAATTCCTTCAGAAGTTCCAAGTCGATAGAAACCATCCTCTGTCACACTCATTACAGCTGCCGATATATTGCGCGAATCACCTCGCCCCCTGTCGACGTCAGGAGTAGGAACGCGCACAGTAGCTCCCAAAGAAGCAGTGGGAAATGTTTTTTCCAAATTCATTTTCATTTTTTTTTTTTTTTGCTTGTATTTCGAGATTGATTTTAGAGTTTATTCTACTTTCGATAGCATTTAGTTTTGAAACAAACATTGCACAAAATATCCATTTCATCACCTTTACTGACATGACCACAGAAGGTATTTTTTGACGACACATTTTGCATGCAAGTGCATCGCTCGTCTCCTTTAAACATACACAACAGGTATCGGAGATTATTTTATACTTTGCCGGTTTCTCATTTGGCATTATATAGAATGTCTAGGAAATGTGTGAAATATAAATTGTTTCATACATTGCCGGCTACTTTTAGGCATTAGACAATGCTTAGGCATTGTATAGAATGCCGGATTTCAAACTTTGCCGGTAACATATTCATAATATCACGTCAGTATGAACCATCTACACAATCATGGCTCTAACTGTACATGTATTAAAGCAAATAAATATTCGTCTACATGAATCTACCTTTCACGTACAGTTTCGAAACTCTTTGAAACCGATTGTTAGAGAATTTCTTTGAATTCTGTCACTGCAAGACCCAGACCAGTTTGAAATGAGCACAGATTTTAACACTTACATGAATTTTTGAGCCGTTGTTAAAAATGTTCTACATTATGTATGTTCTACGTATTGTGTTTTTTAACATTTAGCATTCCTATTATTCGTGATTTTGGTCAGTCTTATTATATGCGCATTAATTGGCATTTTAAAAATTTTAATTCCATTAAAAATACGAAAATAAACCAAAAGCGATAAGCGTAATTTTCGTATTTTCAGTGTAATTACAAAATTTTAAAAGCGAAATTTTAACGCACATTTATATGATAAAAAGGAATTACTGTAATGTTACTCCTTCACGTCAGCGAGCTGAATATTATAAAATATTTCCTTGGATGAAAACAAAGAAGTATTTTTGTTTCGTATGATTAGTTTTTCTTCTGTACGACATTAATCAAATGTATTATTTTAAAAAAATTATAATAATAGTTCAAAATGAAAATTTTACAAAACATTTTACCATTACTTGGCCACTTTACTTGGTGTGTACCATAAGGGACTATTTGGCAACTTTTCACCAATGTTCAAAATAGCGACTTAAGTTTTATACTAATTTACCTAAATATATTCTTTGAGTTTCCTAACTACTGGTAGTCTACACAAAACGTGACCGTGTTAATTTTTTATTATTATTATTTTAAGGCGAAAAGCACATTAAGGCTATTATCGCCTCCCTAAATGTAAGCGTGAGTGTAAAGTGTTAAAGTCGTAAGTGCAGTGTGAGTGTGTGTTAGACTCGGGTTCTTCGAGAGACTCCTTTCAATCCTTTCAATAGGTACAGCTAGTCTGCACCCCCTACGGGGGAGACCGTGTTAAAAACAGATTGTTACCAAAAAGAAGGCAACCAGGTTTCCCACATTTCTCTTCTCGAAATATAAAACAAAGTGAAAGTGAAATTAAGTAACCGGATTTCACAAAAATAATGCTGACGTGTATTTCTACGCTAAAATAATATTTTGTGAGATCTCTCTGTTGGATGAACGTGAATAATATAAAAATCCACCTTGTAGTGACCGGTTACCAAAATTACTAAGAATATGCCAAGTGGTACTCAGTGATGGTCTATAAACGGTTCGGGAAGATATAGGAAGTAGACCCATCCAAATAAATAGTATGGGAAACGGTTCGGAAAGATATAGGAAGCAGACCCATCCAAATAAATATTAGACTATGGGAAACGTTTCGGGAAGATACAGGAAGTAGATCCATCCAAATAAATAGTATGGGAAACGTTTCGGAAAGATATAGGAAGTAAGTCCATCAAAATAAATAGTATGGGAAACGGTTCGGAAAGATATAGGAAGTAGACCCATCCAAATAAATAGTATGGGAAACGGTTCGGAAAGATATAAGAAGTAGACCCATCCAAATAAATAGTATGGGAAACGGTTCGGGAAGATAATAGGAAGCAAGTCCATCCAAATAAATAGTATGGGAAACGGTTCGGAAAGATATAGGAAGTAGACCCATCCAAATAAATAGTATGGGAAACGTTTCGTAAATTATCGTCAAAAAACCCTGAAAAATAAGCCTAATTTTTAAAAACGTTTTGAGGGTGTTTTTCAAAATTTTGTATGGTGTACGCGCGTGTAAACAGCGACCATTCCTAATGTTTAAGAAATCGAGTTGAATTATTGTAAACTTTTTTCTATTTTACGCCTTTCGTATTCCATTTAAAATTCTAATTTATACAGATCTGAACACTGATTATGTTGGTAAAATCAAATTTGCAAAAAAGTCAAATATTAAACTTTTTTCTGTGATTTTCTTAATTTTTATACAATTTGCTTCCATCACGTTAGCGAAACAGCAGTGTGTCGCCTATTATTATTATCATTATAATATTATGTACATCGATAAGCATTTCGAGTGAAAAACACATTGCAAGATCACAAACAGGAAAAAAATCAAGAGTTGAACCATCAAACCAAACAAAAACATAGATTAAACTAATTCCACTTGGCTGACCTCACCGCTCTGTTCATCATGCAACATACATATTTAATTGCATTTATTGCCTTTGGTTTTGTTCCGCAAGACATGCATTATGCGATGACCTCTAGCTTCTCTCGACCGTGTCGGTAGTTAAAGGGGATATATTAGTTTGCGTCTAGATAACCTAATGACTTTTTGTAATCATAGATGTTTTTGTAAACATTTATCAAATAATTTTGAAATGCTAGTAGCCCATAAAACAGACTGAAATAATTTTTTAGTGTCATTTAATAAATGTTTATTCGCTCAAAAAAAAATTAATTACATTTGTTGTTCAAACAGCTGTACTAAGCATATTGTTAATGAATTCCTATTTTAAAATGACCTGTATGGTGAGCCCCAGATTAATATCAGTATATTAAAATACATTTGTACTTTAGTTATTATGTAGGCTATGTTATCAGTTTAAAAATGTATACAAACTTTTGGGGCTGATGTCGAAAATGGAAATTGGAAAACAATAACAAAACAGAAATTAAGAATGATATGGCCTACTAAAGCCTAAGATTATTTTCGTGTTCAGAGGACAAGATACCCTCGCACTAGCAGACAGGTACGAGCCTAATGCGTGAGGTAAATGTTTAATGCAGAACGATACTAAATTACTAGACACTGCAACCAAAACACACAATGTAGGCCTACAACTGGATGTTCCCATGACGTGAAACACTCGACCTATTTGTGAAGCAAAAGTTTCGTCAGTTCCTTGACAAGTTGAACACACGCACGGCGTGTATGCTAAAGCTACGTACACTTTCAGTTCTTGCATGGCACAGGCCACAGGGAAAGTGGATTGATAATTAATAAAGTCAAGATTGCTTAGGCTTAGTGAACAATGAACTGCGGCTAATTGCAGCTGATCCGATACAATCATGGAGGCACTGCAAGACATGGAAAGCGGAAGCTAGTGCACGAACAATCGTGCTGTACGAGAAACGCTGGTTTGGGGATTTAGTTTTGCATCCCATTCTAATGACCAATTTTATTGTACACGAACACATCAACCTTTTCAACTGTTTCAACTTTGTTAATTCAATTCAGCCTATTAAAGGTAACGTTTTAAGTATATTACTTTTTACTTTCTTAATATAGCCTGGAAGTACAGTGATCGTGAAAAAATTGGTTTTCAAATTTTAGTTTCTTCAGAAATTATCTATTCAACTATGTGTACATGTAGATGTATCCATGTAAATCGCTAGGTTTAAACGAATTCACCGATTTCAATTAAATTTCAAATGAAGGAGAGTGTTTGGTTTTAATGGCCCAAACATTTTGCAAAAATTAAAAAAGAGAAAATTATTATTCATTCAATGACTACCCTCGACGTGTTTTTGTATTTTTCAATACACAAATTATAAAGTACGCCGTACGTGATAAAAATTACGATTTTGATGATCTAACCGTTTTCAGGTCCAATAGTCCAAAAAAGTAGTAGAGAGCTGTCTGCCCCAAGAACTCCGAAAAATTAGTGGACCCAAGTAGTCTGCCCCAATAGGCCTAAAAAAGTAGTAAACAGCTGTCTGTTCCAACAAGTCAAAAAAAAAAAAAAAAAAAAAAAAAAAAAAAAAAAAAAAAAGTGGACAATTATCTGTCTCAATAAGCCCGAAGAAGTAGTATACAGCTGTCTGCTCGTCTGTAGCCTATATATCATTGGACACTAAACTAGTTAATCAATTTTGAACAATGAACTCATTTTGAAAAAAAATATACCGATTTTTCGATTTCTTATCGCTTCTAAATCATTTTTTTAATCGAAATAACTGAAATATTAATTATATTTAATTTTTCATATTCCATATTAATTAATATTAATTAACAATACTGCATATAAATATAACATCAATTTATCCCTATTTGTCCTTTCTTCCATTCAGAATAGTACCAGCTTGTTTTCGTTAATAAACTTTATATTAAACTATTTGTAATGTTGACAAACATGGTTTGGGGTCCGATTACTGCACTTGGCACGGTAGCCGTGTCAGAACGCTATTTCTAGGAATTCCAGTTCCGAGGAACATTTTACTTTGGTTCAACGTAATTACGAACCGCGGGAGATACTATTTACAGTTAGGCTGCTGGAAGACCGAGAGAAAGAGAAAGAGAAAGAGAGAGAGAGAGAGAGAGAGAGCAACAGGCTTTACGGCTATGTAATTACATCACTGGGAGTAAGCGAGACAGACATACAGCATAAATGTCATGTTATTCTAGTTGGCAGTAATTTTATTTTTAGAACACTTAATTCGAAGTGTCATAAAAGCCTGTAACCACTGACCTATCTAATACTAATGATCAAGTACACAGTGGAGTATCCATTGTGGCATAAGCAACAAACGAAAGACAAAACCATTGTGAATATAAACGTAGGTTTATGTTCAAAGAAAAAACTAATAAAAGGTGTGTTGCCTTAACACTTTCGATTTCAAAGTCAAAACATATATTTAGAGACGAAGGCGAAATAGAATAAGTTTATTTTATTACTAGTAGTTCAAAAACACGTAAACCTCGCATCCACGATAACTCTTTTTCCGTCAATATAACAGGTAACCGTAATACTTACGAAAAATGTTACTGGACCAATTTTACCGGAAATTTTATGCTCTTTCTTTATGAAGCGGTCAAAATTAGCATGTTTTGCCGTTCAGCCTGTAGTACAGGAATAGTCAGCAACAACACTCTCAACGTTGAATCAGAGGCCGCCATCTTGAAACGAATGTGAATGGGAAAACTGTCTTCCACATACATTCTTCGGGCTTTATACAAGGTACCTTCGTACAAAATTTCAAAACAATCGGCCAATGCGTTTGGTTATAATTGCAACACATCATTGTTAAATCAGAGGCCGCCATCTTGAAAAAGAAGTAAATAGAGAAAATCTTACACATACAAGATCTTGTCATTTGGATTTTATACAAGGTACTTTCGTATCAAATGTCAGAACAACCTGTCAATGCGTTTGACTAAAACTGCATACAAACAAAACCAAATTACGAATCAAAATCGGTACATTCAATTTTGGGATTTTTTTTTATAAAATATCCCGGGATATGATAAAACCAGACTGCAAAAATTTCATCGAAATCGGTTAATTCGTTTAGTCTCCAACGATATAAACAGTCAGATAAATTGTATTTCAACGCAAAAACCACTTTATTATAGGAGATTTAAACCAAATAGTTTCATCACAATCAATATTTTTCGCGATTACCACAGTCATAAAATTAAGAATTCATCAAAAAATGTCTTTATATTTTTTACAAAATCTTGCGTCATAGGCAATGAATGAAGATTCATAAAAAAACAATACATGTGAAATTAAACGAAATTAATGTTTGGGAATTAAATCGGCAAACGCGAAATAAATCTTCACGAATTTTTTAAACCGAAAATTTCTTAAATTTTAAATATAGTTTATTAACTAATCGCGGCACGCAACTGTCTCGCTGATGTAATTTCCAACAATTTATCCTCCAAAATTTAAACAGCCACTCAAAAATTTGTGTATAGTTAAGGATAAGGCCCGGGTTAGGGTCTTACTATGTGCCCAAAAGCTTATTTTACAATGAAAATTCGCTGTTATACCCAAATTTTATTAAACATTCATGAACCGATTTCGTTATATTTTATCGATACTTCCCAAACTGGATTATTTAAAAAAATAATCAAATGTGAGAAAGTTTGTGTAATGTTTTTGCACAATTCATATAAAATTATAATTAAATTTTTAATTAACACTTAAAACTAATTTCAGCCAAGTTTGAGTGGGTTCAGAAACTAATTAGAATAGGAATACAATTTTCGAAGACTATTCCTCGTATACGCTACTAACGATTATCCAAACATGGTTTAAGAATGCAGCACGGGTCCAAGCGATCGAGGGTCAACGTTTTTCGTAAAGGTCAAACCAATTTCTGCCCTAAACCACGAGGAAGAGACCTTGAGGTTCCGGCAGTCTCCACTCAATCATTAGATAATCACTTGTCAAAATATGACTTTTAACCCATGCTGTTATGCGTGATGCAGTAACTCATTCGCTGCTGACTTCACACACTTCTATCACGGAATTAGCGTTAAAAAACAGAACTCTACCTGGCAGAAAAAAACAGCTGTTGTGTTACAAGTAGTTTGTTTAAATAAAGTTTATAAATTAATTAAAATCACTTCCTTAGGACGGTTTTAAATTTTTACTTTGTGCCAGTTAGCTTCGACGTATCTTACAGATGGAGTGACTAGATTCAAACACCCACAGGTCCGAGTTCCAGCAAAATACCAGCTACCTTTTGTTGAACAAAAAGATATTGAGATTTTCAAAGATATGTAAGTTTTCTAATCCAAAAAAGTTAGTCTTTCCATAAGCACATTGCTAGTTTTTAATTTTTCAAGAATATGTGCTTGGTTAAAAGCTTTCACAAAAATTAGCATAAATGATTTTGAACAAATTTCACCAACTGAAAAACTGTATTGGTCGCAAGTGATGAAAAACCCGAAAATCTGTATATCAGGTTTTCCTCAATTTTTCCCCACACAGTATTTGAAGATGTATGACTCAAGCAAATATAATCGAACTTGAAATAAACAAATTTACTGATAGAGGTTAAATTTGAAAAAACCGGCGGAAAGGTTAATTTTAGGTACTGATTTATTAACGAACCGAGTTTTTTTATAAATTTCACTTCTGATATAACGACTTAAGTTATGAATCGACTAAACTGCACACAAAACAAACTTACTTTTTTAAACAACTCCAAAACCAAACTTTTATATTGAGAGATATCAATTTTGTTACTGTATAATAGTTTTTTAAAGATAAAAGAGTTTATACAATTTTTTTTGGAAAATTAAAAATAATACTGTACCTATAGGCCTATCTATAGGCTATCTATAGGCCTATGTACACAACTACTGTAAAACTAAAATTTCAAATTATCTAAATAAAAAAACGTTTCTCAGGCTATCTACTCATGCAACCTGCAATACTATTAAAATTTGTTTTTCAAGATTTATTGTTTTTCTCAATTGAAAAACACATCGCCTGAAAATACTTCGAGTCACGGGAGGATTGAACACCCACGTATGGGTGAGGGGGGGGTCCTCAAGTTATCAACCAGAGACGGCAAGCATTGTACGAAACGAGTACACTTCCTACAAACCTTCCTTTGTATACCGAGAAAGTACAGATGGCAACTAAAAATTTGTTTGATCAAAGTACACTCGGATTTAGGCTTAACATCAGCTGTTCACACTCTAATGCCTAACCTAATTGTTACGGTTTGTAGCTAAGTAAGTAAACACTGATTCGATATCCACACAATACAAATACGCAATAATCACCATCCCTGTTTAAATTAACCACTTTTAAAGTTAACTGTAATTCATGTTTATGATTTTTTTGCTCACATTATGAAGAATAAAAAATGTTCTGTGATCGTGAAAAAAATCGATCTGATTCTGATGAATCTGTATGTTTCCAGAGTCAAAAAAAGTGTTATCACTGGATGTCTAAACGTCTGTCTACCAGTCTGTGTGTCAATATGTCTAGCCGACAATATTTGTGACGGATATGTGATTAGTATGTACATCGCTGGATACTGAACTAATTAACCGATTATGATGATATTTGCAGGTATGGTTTGCCAGTACAGTAGAAATATGTTTAACTATCTATTGAAAAATGTTTACTTTTTCAAAAAAAGGTTTTTCGAAGCTTTCTTATCAACAAAATTTCTTACAATCGGCTCTAATGATTTTAATTATAACTATAACAATACAAATAATAAACTATTATTTCACCGGGATTGTTTTTTTTTCTAATTCACTCTGGAACCATTCTTTTACTTACACTTTAGTATGCAGACTTAAGTTAAGTTACAAAATCTGATGAACCATTTTAGAGAAATTAGGCAGATTTTCTGGTTTTTTATCGATAGCTTCCATCCAAAACGGATGTCTGTATAACAACTGAACGTGAAAAAGTTTGTATAATATTTCTGCACAATTTACTTATTATAATTATAATGTTTGTTTGCAAAATAAGGAAATATTTCACGACCTGTTTTAACCATTAATTAAATTCAAACAATTATTATATAACGTTAAAATTGCCCTCGATTCGCGAACACAAACTGAGCTGAAACACAAACCGGTTCCACGGAGAGGTAATTAAATGTTAATTAATATTTGAAGATTATTTAACCGGTACGATGACGAAGACAACTAGAGAGGAGAACTCAACTCTGGGTCGCGGCTACACCGTTACCTGGCAAATTCCTTGTTCGCTGCGCGTGTATTCACAATAACCTAACCTGGCGCAGTACACAACCATGTTCATGCTTTTATATTAATATTGTTTAAAATAACAAGGACAGGTTAGTTTTACCGTAATATTATTTCAATTAACAATTGAAAATACTGTTTGCGCTTGTTTAATAATACAAAGAAATTTATTATTTTATTAAAATTATTCGTCAAAACTATACAATACAATTTATAATATCAATAATGTTGAAATTTAAAATAAAATATAAGTGTATTCTTTTAAGGCGAAAAGCACATTGATGCTATTATCGCCTCCCTAAATGTAAGTGTGAGTGTAAAGTGTTAAAGTCGTAAGTGTAAATGTGTGTTAGACTCGGGTACCCCGAGGGAAGTCTAAATCCTCTCAATAGGTGCAGCTAGTCTGCACCTCCTGCGGGGCATTATTATAAGTGTAAATAAACAATACTGTGCAATATATAGTTTTACATAATTATTGTAAAAATACACAAACAAGTTTTTAAATGTTATTACTGCACACAACGTAGTACATAACTGTAATCATGTTTAGATCAACAATGACATTTATATTTTAATGAAAATAGCTTGTTTGAATACAAAATAAAGAACTTTCAACACTTTGGAAAATATTACTTTCAACACTGCATTTAAAATGTCATTACACATCATGATTACCTTTAAAATCTGCATTTTACGTAAATGTGACGCGGTCAGGGTTCATTTTCGTATTGTCAATGCAATATGAAAATTTAAAGTAATATCTTTTGCATATTTTAACTTTGGTTACGACAGTGAAATCAGATTTTTTTATATAGGCCATTTTTATTTAAATATTTTATATATATATATAATTATTATATAAAACAAAAATTTTATATATATATATATATATATATATATATATATATATATATATATATATATATATATATATATACTATATATAATTCTCATCAAAATCAAAAAAAAAAATTCTTTCGCTTAAAATCAAGTTAGTGAGACCGTAGCTGTCCGTCATTTTTTCAGTTCATTATACAAACTGTAGCACTGAATATAAATAGGGGACTCATGGACGATGTGGCCAAAGCACAGGTCAGTCTGCTGCATCTCTGAAGTGCGCACCTTAAAGTTCTTAGTTCTAGCCGCAGTTACTCCTGTTGCTTTTCCCTTACCATAACACTGATCCCTCGTCCTCATTAGTTAGTATTAGCATTAGTTAGACTAATGAGTCTAACTGGCACAAAGTATGGACGTTAAAAAAAAAGATTTTTTTTCTTCGGCGAAAAACCGTTAAGGTTATCATCGCCGTCATGCAAAATGAAAGTATAAAAAAATTAACAAAATTTACTTAAATAAGAAAATAAAACTACAACAAACTATAATAATAAAAATAAATTAAACAAAAATTTAAATAACAGGGATAACTACGACAATGAATAATGAATAAAATTTAATAACAATTCGTAAAAGTATATATAAACATAACAGATATAAAGTTATTTAGATAAAATAAATTAATAAAATAACACAAGAAATAACAAATATATAAATTAAATTTTATTTAAAACATTCAGACGATGAAGGAAGTCTAGAACCCTGTCAACGGCCGAGGCACTATCTCCCAACATCGTCTGCAAACAGTTGCTCAGACCACACATAATACGTAAATTTTGGAAACCATCACAATCGAGCAATATATGTTTTATTGTGATGGTTTCCCTACAGAACTCGCATTCAGGTAGGTCCCCGCGTTCCATCAGAAATCCACGCGTTAACATGGAGTGACCAATGCCAAGGCGGGTACCTCTTCTCTACGACTAGCACGTATTGATGACCCCCATATATTCATATATTAATAATAATGTTGGGTGTGCGTTTTATTCACTGGACGAAACGTATAAGTATGGATTACCCTCAATTTGTAGTGTCTTTACTGCCGAACTCTTTGCCATCTTAAAGGCTCTGAACACTATTGAATTCGATAGTTTGCACTACGTAGTTTGTTCTGATTCAGAAAGTGCCCTCCAGGCAATCCGGGATATGTATTCCGTAAACCCTCTGGTTCAAGATAAAAGAATATAAACGGCCTAGAAGTAGGGCCTACAGCCTATAGCCACTGTTATAAAAAGCGTACAAAATAAAAGAGGTTAAACTCCAAGTAGTTGGATTATTTGCCGTTACGATCGCTGCAAGTTGTAAAGACAGGGAAAGATGTTTAAAAAAATAAACAGTACTATTATTTATTTCATTGTAGTTGAATATTCTGCAGCAAGATGCCACCAGCAGCAATCTCACATATCTCTTATACGGGTTATCATTCTAGTATGTCTGCATTCAATGACTGTAGCCTACAACTCAATGAAACAATCATAAGGTCCCTATAAGTCTACAAGCTAGTAATGTTAAGGAACAAAACACTTGTAGGTATTAATACTTTGCAAAATAAAGACAGATACTTGTAATCCCCGACTACAATCATGGAAATTGCGTTCTACTCACTTCAGGAACGGTTTTTTTAAAACAGTATTCAACGCCAGTTATGAATTTGTATACCAAATTTTTCCAGTTCTTAACAAAATGTACGTTTGTGGAGCGCCCAGTGCGCGAGAAAGTGGACCCCGTTCACCAGTATGCGAAACTAGCATTAGATCCGTAGCACATTAAACACATGGTAGTCCGTCTGTCCCAAAACAGTTCCACCTGGATAAAAGAAAGCGACGCCGTTTATGACTAAATGAAAGTTATGGAAAGAGAAAGGTAGTCTATACCTTTGTAAGTTTTACAACACACACAACAGCTGATGTAATTGATACGTAAAGTACAATTGGTTGCTAGACGTCGAGGGACAGCTGGTCTGCATTCTGTATTTACTCGACTGTACAGTACAATGTTTGGAATGTGTAGTGATTGGGGAAATTAGAGTGTATTAAAACTTGCTACTTATAACAGTCAGTGAACAAAACTTTCCTGAAGTCAAACACATGATTTAAAATGTATTTAAAATATCAGTGGTTCAAAAACAGAAAGAAACAACCTATAAAAGTACAATGAAAGTTTACTTATCTTGAACAAATCGATTTTGATATTTAATCGATGTTTGTTTTCAGGTAATCTAAGTCCAGAGTATTTTTTACTTGGATATCTGTCCAAGTTTTTTTAACAGGGTTTTCCCAAAATCGGCTATAACGATTAGATCGAACCGTTAGTTCATAAGAACCCAAATAAAGCGCATGGGTCGATATAACCACAAAAAATGCGGTTCGGAAAATATTGAAAAAAACCAATTTAATGAGCATAATTTCTCAAAATAGGTTCACAAGATTTTGTTAAAGTTTTACTGTATATTAAGCTTCATAACTGAAGTTATAGTAGCAAATATGAGCAACAATAAAATTATTAGTTTGGGAGTTTACCCCCCTTCGCAAAAACCCTGATCGCTTTAGGGTATTTTGTATATTCTGGAACCGTGAATTTCTTTTTATTTCATATTTGATACAATGACTTCTGGATTTTGTTCAAAATTTGACGAACTAATTTTCCGGATGTTATGGCTGTAGGCCTACATTTCAGGAAAAAAATTGAACGAGAATAGTTTGTGCTGTTGTGTTAATTATCTGCACAAATCAGCAATAAAATGTGCATTAATTAGCAATTTTTTAAATTACGTTGAAGATTCAAAAATATCACAATTATTTCCCAAAATCAACGGATTTTGAAAATTCTGAATGTTTAATTTTAAACGTTGATTACGACGGTGGAATCAGATTTTCAAAAACAATGTAGGACAAAAAGTTAGTAAATTTTAAAGATTTGAAATTACCACCATTTTAACGAACTTGTCACACGCAATTGCCAAAATCGATTTTTTTTATAAAGTTCAATCTACTGTGATCAAATCAGTTTGAAATTACCAACTTGAGCTCTCTCTCTCTCTCTCTCTCTCTCTCTCTCACACACACACACACACACACACACACACACACACACACACACACACACAGAAATATTAAAAAAAAATATTTTCACACAATAGGCCTATGTTATATTAAACAGATTCTCAAACCGTTCTATAGATCCAGATCAGTTCGGAATGATTGCGATCGTTAACGAAGTTCTTTATTAATTAAGAAAAAAAACGACTGACCATTAAAAAACATATGAAACCCTACAGACTTTATATTTAGTTTTAAGCTGAACCCTAGTCATAGATTAAAGTTGTGTACCAAGTGTGCACAATAGTCGGACGTTAAACACAAAAAAAAAGTTGTGTCACTAAATTACATTGTTATATTTTTTCTTCTATAACAACTAGACCAGTTCCCTCCCCTTTTCAACAGACGATCCAAATTTCTGTTATCAAAAAAAGCTGTACGATGTAAGTTTGAATCACTTTATTTATCCTTGAGTAAGAGTACTGATTAAAAAAAAAACAAGTCTGTGTTTTAGCATAAGGGTCCACGCACACCACACATAAAACAAAAGCAAACGAAATAAGCTGATGACTGATGATGGAATGAGCTCAATGAACTCTGCATTGCGGAGTTGTACAACAGGTGTCTGCAAAGTAGACCAATGACGTATTGTCACTGTACGTTTAACAATTAGCTCTTCTGTTCTGCTCTCTACATACTGCATACACTTTCCAAATCTACAATACAATCTGATATTTCTCTAAATAGAATCTGTTCAAGTAGAAAGTGGTTCAAATCGATACCGCCGCGACTTCGACATTATCCGCGCGTTCAGCTCACTTTAGAAACTTAAATACGTCTAATGAGGAAAATCTGTTGCGACTTTAAATATAGAACGGTTTTTCAGAGGTGAAATCGATTTAAAAATTAAATTTTATCAAACAAGAGATATTTCGGTTTTTATAAGTTAAAGGTTCTACTATAACATACAATTACAAACACATCAGAGTCTCGATTAACCGTCATTCTAGGGACTGTTGGGATAACGGATAACAGAACAGACCACCCGTACTTAAGGCGATCGAAAAAAACTTAAGTGTAGTAAATTTTGTATTTAACTCTATTCACTGTACAAACTTTACATACACAGTTTTTAAAACATTAAAATATTCGTACATAACCTTTTCGACGCATCACAGAGTAATCACGCGATTGTTACGTGATCGACTTATACTTTACATGGTGTTATCGTAAATACTGTGATAGGGTTTATCTTTTACTAGAAACATTCACGCATTTTTTTCAGATTTGTTGATACTATTTGAAGTGTTTCTATCTCATTCCACTAAGATGATAGGATCGTTTACTTTTCGATTATCAATATTTGCTTACGGTAGCAATCATCTATCGTCGCCAGTGCTGTAAGGAATGTCCAGTTACTTTTATTATTTACTACAAATTGTTTACTGTGGAAGACCGTTTAAAAACAGAATTAATCTGACTGTTAAAAGGGTAACGGTTAATCGAGACTCTACTGTATAGCATTAATTAAAAAAAAAACGTTTTCTGTCCACAGGCTAACTTTAAGATTATATTATTTGCATAATGAAAAATTTGCGAGTTAAGTTTGACAAAAACAAAGTTCAATAATTAGAAATGTGTTTATCCAACTTCAAAGCTTTGGACTGTATTAAACGTTCAGATAAATCGATTTTGTAAAACTCTGAAATAATTATTGGGATACTTGGACTGATTGTCATATTAGATGAAAAATTAAATACTAATTTTTGTAAACTACAGTAAAGATACTGAAATGGTAAGAAATACTGGCCAAACTTGTTCACACGAAGAAGCTCACATGAGCCGTTAACAAATCTATGAATCGCTAATTCGCTGACCCATTCCGATTCCACAGCTGTGAAAGAATGCAGCAAAATAAGGCGAAAACATTAACGGCCTAATTTCTTAAAATTACCAGTTTTGGTCGTATACTCGTATGAAGATCCATAACTTGATCAAACGTACTACTGTACAATGATAACCGTTATGAGAAATATGTGAGCACTCACTGCTAGCGGCATCTTGCAGTAGTGTAATCAACTACAGTTAAACAGATAATAATATTACTTTCCCAAACGTCCTCCACCCCCTGGCATTGCATCTTGCAGCGTTCGTAGCGGCATATAATCCAATTACTTGGACTCACTGATTAGGTTCCACTGACTTCCAGCACAGTTTTGCTAATGGTGGTTCTACTTGTAGTACGTTTATATTCAATGCTTGAGTCAATTTACTACATTTGAAATATAACATTTGTGCCTTAAAAGTACTGTTGTCATAGTTTATTTTTGTGTTTTTCTATTTATTCTCGATGACAAAAGCTATCAAACCGAGTTTTGTCAATAGCTTTTGGGCCGGATATTCTGGGAAGATAGTGACCGAAACATTAATTTTGGGTACATTTGTGATAAAATTTGATGAAACTCTTTTCCATCAAAACGAAAGTATTGCACGATTATTATATTTTCAATGTTTTTTTCAGTGAGAGTAGGAAATCGAACATCAGTTTATTCTTAATAGAAACGCAATTCTTGACATTCATTTTCAAAGAATGCTTATACATTTCCCTACGTAACTAAATTTAGGAACAACATTTAACAATAGGGAGCTAATTTACTGCACAGTACAGCGTGTCTGTTGGCTCCTGAACACCCGAACCGCTGTACCTGTTAACTTCCTCTTGCCATAATGACAGGAAAAATTATTCACGTCATTTCCGGTTTTTAGAATCACAAGGTCTTTTCCACGGTCAACATTTCCTCACCACTGTGTGCACTTTCTCTTGTTGAACACAGTAACTAAAAAATAATAGCAAATTCCATTTTAAAATTTTTTGTTCGACACTTTAACATCATATAATTTGGTCCAAACATGCAGTGAGACGCTGTGCGATACATCGTGAGGTCTTGAAGCATTCATTAACTTTGTAACAAATAATTCCTGATACCTTGTTATCTTTGTATTCACCGAATATGCCAATGCTAAAAAAATCTGACTACCATCGTAATATGAATATACAGTTCTAACAATTACAATTTTCAAAAATTTTATTGAAATATGAAAATGTACTCTCGCAGCCACATTTGCCACATTTATTTACTTTCAACAGAATTTGAAAATTAGTTATTTTACGTAACCCTCTTTTTAAGTAAAATCTATTTAACGACCTACAAAAAAGACTTCGAAGTCAGTGTCAGTCCCGTATCAGGGGATCTTACAATGATGGTGGGAATTTGCAGTGGAAATTATAATTATAAATTATACATGGAAATTACAAACTGTTCAAAAAATGAAGTTAGTTTAAAGTAGATTGCAATATTAACTATAATTAATTGTTTTTCTTTTGGGTGTATCGACCTTGCTAAGCTGCATTTACAACGGTGGCATTTACACAGTTGTAAATGCAACTTAGCAAGGTTGGTACGCACAAAAGAAAAATAATTAATTGCAATCGTTAAACTAATTTTTTTTTAACAATTACGCAACAGTTTATAACAAAAACGTTCTTATAACTATAACAGATAAAATTATTTGTTGCACAAAACAATAGACGGGAAATAAGAAGACATTTTGGTGATTGCCAACGTCTGTAACATTGTTTTTATTTATTCGCTATTGTTTCACTGTCCTGTCTCATGGTGCGTGAAGGGTGTGCATCCCATAATTTATTATAATGAGCTTTACTTGATAACCCGTGACAATATCTCGATTGTATCATATCAGTTTACAAGAGCAAAGATAAATTGGTCTCATAAATTTTTATTCAAACTGGGAAGAATGACACCGCCTATATAATAATGATACGTTTTTGTGACTCTTCACTGGGTAGAGTTAAAAATTGTGTGTACACAGTAATATACGATGGGCGCCCTTAATGTCCTCCAACACGATCTTCATTCAACCTGTTCGTAACACTGATTAAGCTTACACAATTAAATTACCAAACATACTGCTTATTAAAGTACAGATTCTATACTTTTAATATTATAATGAAAAAAAATTACGTTGGAACACGGGAAGTTACCGCCAGAAGCGAAGCTTTGTTAATGATATCTTTGCTGTATATATAATTAGTTTGAAAATGTTTACAAATATCTTGTTTTGTTCAAATAAATAAATACTTGAACCTACCTTAGATTGTGTAGTTATAGTAAAAGATCAGCTGATAGGCTATAATACGTTTCGGGTTATGTTTTGAAAAACCAACAATATTAACAACAATTATTATAAACGTTTAAACTGTATTAATTTCTAATATATTATAAACGGTTACAACGTGCACGTGTTTTTCAACTAAGGAAAAATATCGGAACCAAAACAACGCAGTTTCCATATAGGCCTAATACGCGTGTACTGTTATCGGAAAAGTGGAAGAAAAAGAAGAGACTGAAATAACGACGGAATTCTCGTTCGCTCGTTCGTTCCATATTTCCGTTACATTTTTCCGTTCGGCAAATTTTTTTTTTCTATTTACTTCTCTCGCCAAAGTTAACATTAAAAGCTTCTCCGTTTCAATAATGATTAATTTGTTATTATAGTTAGATCGCAAACAGTGGTAATAAACATAATTTAAGACGAATTTTACGGAATTACAAAGGGACACTGTGGTATGAAAACAGATGTTTAGATGATTACCTCCACTTCCCGCATCATCGTTGCGTAACAATTTTTCCGTGAGCGCGCGCGCGCGAGCGTGTGTGTGTGTGTGAGAGAGAGAGATACATAAATTTGGTCCGATATGATTCAAACCTGGGTCAAAAATCTATTTTAGTAATAGCCTGGACAAGTTCGTTAGCTAGAAAAATCCATCCTGTTTCAAAATGGCAGTTATTTCAAGTGCTTTAAACTTTTTGTAACAATATCATTGCAATCAGCGTTAAGAACTGTATAACTTAGTATAACCGTGAAACCTGACGACGGGAAGTAATTTTCAAAATGACAACTGCTAATTTAATTTACACGCAGATTTTAATGATGATTGTTACGATGTGATCAAATTTTTTTTAGTGTAAGATACAAAAATAAGTTGCTGAAAATTTGTTTCCATCCAGTCAACGAGGTAGCTGCACGACACTATTATGTTTAACATGTCAAGGCGAAGTGACACTGAAAGTTCGGGTAATACAGAGAAACTTCAGCCGCTTCAGCCCACTTTCATCAAAACTCGCAGGGTGACGCGAGCTTGACAAGACAACCGGTCCCGCGCCATCTTCACAGTGTCAACTTTTACCCGTTTTAAAAATATCAACATTCCCAGTTATTTTAAAGATGCATTCACACGTAAATTAAACAAGAACTTTATAGTATTTCAAAAATGTTTTACTGCATTATTTCAGAACAGCCTGTAAAATCCATCGTTTTTACTTTGCAAGAAAGTTTGGTGGACGTCTTGAGATGGATTAATCAGTTTTCAAAACCTCTTGAAAACCTCATAAGAAAAGTGATATTTCTTTGTATGTCTGTGTGCATTACTATACACTAAACTAGTTGACCAATTTTAATGAAATTAGGAATAAATGTCTGATTTCCTCATCTCAAGACCACTTTTTCACTTAAAAAAGACCTTTTAAAAATAATTTTCGATTAAAAAATGTTCTAACAATTGGTTCTTATGATGATATTTATCAAATTATATTTAAAGGTTTAAAAGGTTAAAGCTAAACAAAACGTATCAGTCTTATCGAAGAAAAAAACACGGCGGACAGGTTCATTTTTGTATTTTCAATATTAATTAGAAATTTTTAAACGTGAATTTTTAAATCTGATTTAGACGGTAATATTGTCAGATTTTCAAAAACATTAGCCTACTGCGATAGACCTAAAATTAGCCTTTTTTAAAATCACGTCAATTGAGAATATTCACAAAAAGAGTATACAAATTAAGTTCCAAAAATCCCTAGACGTCATACAGTATTTTTTGACATTTCCAAAATAATCCCATAAAGAATAAGGAATGTAGGCCTACCGTATTTAAAGTTTTTCGTTAAATAATTTACGATACCAACAATGCGGCAAAAATAAAATGATCACTATGTATAACCAATTAATTATATTTGCACACCTCATTATTTCATTTTAACATCATTTTAACGCTACTTGCTTAGATTTCTATTTCATAATTTTTTGTCTGAATCTTCCAAACTCTGCGTAAAAAAACTTATGAACGATTATTATTTGGATTAGTAGGCTATATATACAAACATAAGGCAGCGTTAGTTACACTGTTACAATTCTACGATACGTTTACTCTACCTACAACATGTTTACTTACTTGTATTCAAATATCCTAACAGCTGGTAATAGCTGAAATAAATAACAGCTGTTTTTGTAGTAATTTAAAGCAATATTGTTGACAAAATCACAGTCTCACAAACACAAGTCTGTATATCTGCAATGTCTTTTATTCTTTTATTACCGGTGATTAAATAATAAATTAATAAATTAATTAAATAAATTAATTTAAGAATGTTATGCAGCGTTTCGATCTATTTTGTTTTTAATTTCATAAACTATTTTAGAAAAAAACTAATGTTTAGGAACTGGAAGCTAGCTTTGGATGTTAAAAAACATATTATTAAGTTTTGTTTAATAAACAAACTTTAAACAATGCACTAAAATATCCGTATGCATACTTCCTTTGCATCATTAGTAAAATATGCAAATGAACTAGCAACTCATCAGAGAAACACTGATTAAATATTGGACACTTAATACAAACCAATATTCAATCTGTGGATTTTATTATTCTATATCAAAAGCACTTATTATATTGTTATTGACTGTTGTCCACAAATGTAACAATCAGCAATACTACAATACCAAGCCATAGGCTTGGTGCACATGAGCTGTGCGAAGTTAACAGGACGCCTCCTTCTTTTAAATCGGATGAGGAAAAATACAAAAACACTGCTATGGGTTATAAAAATTTACTTTTATTTAAAAATTAAAAATTTTAAATTAAAATAAAATTCAAAATTTTTATTTAAAATTTATTAACAAAATATTCTGTACTCACTGGTATTCACACGGGATGCCAGCGCCTTATTATTCAGCTTGACCTCGCATCACAGACCGCCCTTCGTCTACCCTTGTCGTCAAAGTAGTAGCCTACACAGTGCAAGTATACATAAACAGCAACGTCCCTTCTTCCCAATTAATTGCTTCTTTCTTTTTAAAATTTCTTTTATCAGCAATTAAGTCTCCAGCTCTATTAACTTGTACCGAAACCACCTTTTAAAGATCTTACACTGTTCATTAAACCCATTACTGTACTTTCTTTTCCTCAACTTCACTTCCAAGTCTTTTAGTACTCGTCCAACTAAGTATTAAAGCACAACTTTTTTAAAAACTTAAACTTGTTTAAATAAACGATCTTTCTCGCGTGGTGAAAAACCAGAAACTAATTTCTGTTTCATTGCAATAGCGTGCATTGGCAGTGGGTGTTGAGGCCACCCTTCACTCGTAGATCTGTATTACGCACATGTATGCATAAACAAAATAGACCTTTGTCCCTAAACACTCATATATGTAGGAGAAGATTACTTCCTCTAGTTTGTTGGCACCAACATGAATTGTAACCACACTACAGGAAATGTTGGACAGAAATGCTTGCACATACAAGTTAGAGTAGTCTAAAATGTTTGTACAAAAACGTATATCCGGCGTTTTGTATGAAACAACGTGTGTCATCACTAGACGCATGAAATATGTTGGCTCCAATTTGTTTGCGCAAACAGTTTTTTACGTTTAGGCGTAAGACCAGTGTGTGAAACTTGCATGCACATACATGTTGCTTTGAATCAACAGGGGTTTGATTTCACTTGGTTTTTTGGGAACTTAGCTAGTGCGTCGTATCAGCTATGAGCTTCGTTTTCTTTGTCTAAATGCTGCTGGATATCTGAATTTAATTTACATTTGTCGTTTTTTTTGTTATTTAAATTTATTTTTAGTGTTATACTATTGTTTAAAAAAAAATGTGTGATGTGCGAAATTACTCTAAAACATTTGTTCAGGAATTTATAGAAATTTATAAAACACATCCTTGCCTGTGGAAAGTTAAAAAAAAAAAAGATTATAGTCATAGAAATTTAAGGAACGAGGCATACGCAATCTTAGTTGAAAAAGTGAAGGAGGTTGACGCTGACGCCAAAAAAGATTTTGCTTTAAGAAAAATTAACTCTTTAAGATCAGCATTCAGAAGAGATCGTTTTTAAGGTCCTCTTTTGCAGAAACCTTTAATTCATTCAGCAAATTAACATTTTAAAAAATTGTCATTTTTCAACCACTTTTTACACCACTTGCTACGTTTATTTTTCTGATTAAAATTATGTATTATTACTATGACAGCACTAACTTTTCGATGTGACACGACAAACTGTTGACACAATACTATTCTATATACTGTGTTTAGGGCTGTGATTTGTACGAGCCAACATTCAACGCTCTCAGTTTTGTGTGGACAGAAGTAACAACACTAAACACTAGGATTTGTATGCGCAAACAGAGGAAACGAGCAAGTTGTTACAATTTTGTTCGAATGTCTGGGGGCATTACATGTTGACAGTTATCGTTGCATTTCTACAACGGGTAATGTCCCTACACGCTCATTTTTGTTGGCATAAAAATGTCAATTCAAACAAGTTTTAGCACAAATCCTATAGTTTGGTGTACAGAGATATGGTCATACATACATGTTTGTCATACAAATCGTCACGTCTATGGCCTGCTTTAGACAATATACAACTGGAAATAGTAACAAAAACAATATTCGTTTATGCAACGTAGTTCCAAATGGTACTACGAGTATATTAAGTGGAACGCTGGAGTCATACAGAAACTTCATTGTCCACACCCCACTAATTCGACAGCGCAACAGCTCACAGAAGACGTTGTATCTGTAGACGTTCCGTGTATCTGTCAGCACTTTAGACGGGTATGGTTAGAACTACGTTTCAAGCGTTTTGCAACCAGAATTCGTTGCCAATGGCAGCTTCCTAATTTTCCTCACGATGCTGGGCAACTGACACTATACGTAGGCGCTACTATCTTACATAATATTGCAAATGTTTGCGTCGTGAACGCAGCCTCTACGTTTGGATAGTGTGACTTGTTTGGCTGTTACGCAAAACTGAGTTGAGAATATCGCATTGGATGTAGTTCAGTGCACTCGGGCGTGGTCCCAATTATAATAGCCACGGGACTAGGTAATGTTATTAGTATTTGAAAAGAGAGGTTTTCTGGACAGTTACTATCACGTACCTAATTAAATGTTACTAAATTAATTTAAAATGAGATGAAATAAAATCCTTAAGCATAGGGTGAGGGGGAGTCGTATCAACAAAATATATGTCGGAATCTAAAAATACAGTTCGGTAATTATTGATAAAAAACCGAAAAAAGCAACAAATTAGTTCATAAAATTTTATTGAGAACCAAATTCAAATTTTGTCAAATTTTATATATATCTAACAGTTGTTTAGTATGTAACAAGAAATCAAAGTGATAAATAAATGGTGCAAAATACAGTGCACGCACTTTCTCACATTCAGTTAGGGTCTACTTCCCTAGAAATCCGGTAAAATCATTACCGCAAAAAAATTACCAAATAATTTTCTCCTCACAACACCACAGATGTCGCTTGGACCATTTTGTTTAAAATCATAGTTTATACATTTTTATAGTATTAGTGTATTACTGTATAGGCTTTGCAATTTCGTTCGAACCTGACACAAAAATTGATTTTAGTAATAGCTTATAATAAAATTCTCAGGATAAGAAAATTCATTCTTCCACTTCAAAATGACTGTTATTTAAAATCTTTATACGAACTTTCAATTAAATTTAAAAATCTTAAATGTAAATTTTCAAGATTTTTTAACGCTATTTACGATGGTGAATTGAGATTAAAACAAAAATAATAATAATAAAACTTATGAATTTGTAACGATTTTGTGTAACCGCCATTTTTTAAAATATAAAAATGTTCTTCTTATAAGTAAGGTTTGTTTACACCATCTTGTTAGCATTTTGACTAGGCTATGCTTCCAGCGAGACAGTCACGTGCACAGCGTGGGTTCGGATACTTTTAGGTCACAATAAGTAAGCCTTAAGATTAAAGGGATAAAATTACCTTTTTCTGGTCAACATAACTCACGAAAAACCAAGAGCAGTCCAAGTAGACCAGTGTACAGATCCGACTTTAAGCCTACTTACTTGAGCCTATAAAATTACATTTCATGAACAACTGATTTTAAACAACGTTTAAGTTTATGAGTAAAATGCTAACTTTGAGCCTAACGAATAGCCTGTTTTAGCACCTGAAACACAGATTCGTGCACTGACAGGCCTATGCTGAGTGCCTTCCCAATTTAATAATAGGTATCCGAACACATGAAGGTTTACACGACAGGTATGCTCATTTCGAGGGCGTGTCGGTTCTGCTTATTTCAAAATAATCACCCGAAAACACCGGTTGGTTTTTATCTTTCCTTGGGGAAACAAAACGCTCCGAGTTCACGTTTGGAAAGAGTCATCAACTATTCCTATCGATTTAGTAAACGATTGCGCAATTGATGAACGGAAAAGATCGATTCCAGTTCTTACACGAGGCTGCTTACGTTAGTGTTAGTTTTTTTAATAATTTAGATTATTATATATTTTTCCGTTCAGTGGTCTATTTACTCACCTCGTAAAGGCTACGCGGTTTCAAAACCGTACTGTTTCATCTTCAGCCCGTAATACAAAATGTCAAATCCCTCTGTCGAGGTCGTTACCAAAATTAAACAAAACTTGAAAACACACGTCACAAACACTAAACACAATTAAAATACACACGATAAAATTTGGCTTGGCCAAACGATACATGCAACTTGTGTGTCGTTTTATTTCTCACTGCCATTTTTAAGGTACGCCCCACGTGTCTTTGTTTTTGCAAAAATTCTGTCAGTTACTCACTATAAAACGATACGTTTGTCAGAAAACGAAGAACTGAGAATTTCTTTTAAGTGGGTAAGCCTAAAAACAAAATCTTACCTACACAAACAATTAAAAATACTCTTAGGAAAATTGAAATGTAAACAAATAAATTGAACAAAACATCAAAAAAATTTCTTACTTTCAATTATTTCCCAAAAATATTCAGTTCGGAATCCCGCCTAAAAATAAGAAGAAAAATAGGCCTGATTTTTAAAAACGAATACTCAGATTTTTTTTAATAACTCTGGTCTTATAAAGAAAACGGTTCAAAAGTGATCGAAAAAAACAATCCTGACATTAGTTCAGTTTTTTCTTCGATCCACTCGCGATCTGGAAATTTCTTTCACTTCAAATTCGTTTCATTTATTCGAGTTATGAATAACTGACCAAATTTTTCAGTTTTAGTTTAACTAGATTTGAACAAAATTGTTGGAAAACCAATTCTAAAAAAATACGATAATGAAGTTTTTTAACAAAAAAAAACTTTATAAACACTTTAAAACATGAATTTTATCAAAACCAGCCGATTAGTTTAGTTTCCAAAGGCACAATGAACACATTCAAATCAAAACCAATTTTTTTGGACTCAAATAGCCTTTAAAAATCTTAAATCAATTTTTCACCACTATTTTTTTTGCAGGCCCTACTTTGGTACCAAAGTAGGTACCAAGTACTGCTTTTTCTCAAAAATGATAATTTACTTCAGAAACTATTAAGGCTAATAAAATATCCACTAATTGGCTAAATTTGTATCTGATAAAAAGCAATATTCAATGCCTTATTAAAAAAAATAATGTGTTACATTTAGTTTGGTAAGTTACAAAAAAAAAACATATATTAAGGGTAAATATGACGGTATGAAATAGACAAATATTAATCAAATTAAATTATAAAAAGTAGGCCTGTTATACTTAGAATCAGTGTCAATGAATCGAAAATGATTAGTGACAATAGTTAGACATACCTTGGAGTATACAGTGAAGAGAAATAAATACAAAAAGAATCAAAAGTACAGCAAGTTGGCACACAGATAAAAGTCCAGTAGCTCAGTAAGAATAAAAACAGTAGACCTAGGGAGGTTATGGTACTGTTTGTTAGATCATACAAAGTTTGTGAAACAGTTTACCTGTATTACGAAATTTATGAATAAATCTGTACCATGAATAAAAACATCACTCATCCATGAATAACCAATACACCGATTCCTCTTTACTGATAATCGCTCTATTCTGCTATCATTAATTCACACTGCTAGAAAGAAAAAAAAACCTTGGAAACTTAGTAATCATTTTCTTAAACAAAAACGAAATACACATATTTATTACATGTCGTGTAAATTGTAATAAAAACTATACTGTACATAATCAAAGTGAAAATATTAACTCACCGGCTAGAGACAATTTATCCAAAAAAAGTTGAGAGAGAACACAACACAAACACTACTCACAAAGAGACTTCTGAACTCGAACTGAGTCTGAATGTAACATTTCCCCTCTTGCACGTTCACTGTTGATTCTAGTTCCCTTGGCAGCCGCAAAGATAGCGTTCCTATCCACTGCTCAAATACTTTTACAAAATACTGTATGTAGTAACAATAGGGTTATCACTTTAACAAAATTTAAGTTGGAAAATATGCTAGCATGATAAGGCCCAAACACTGGACCTTAATAAGCACCTATAGAACATGTTTTGAAGGGTTATTAAAACTGTTATTTGTAGACCTATAAAAAATGTGTAGTTTTTGGTCCGACTTGATTCAAACTTGACACAAAGTAACGACAAAAGCTTAATTTTGTTTAAAGTAAAATTTTATAATCGCAATCAGCTTTAAAATTTTCATAACTTACCATTATAAATTGAAAATATAGAAGCAAACTACTTTATGACATTTAAAATGCTCTAATTTATACAGATTTTAACTTGGTTTTTTCAATTTTTTTTTAACGTCCGACTATTGTGCACACTTGGGATAATGCAGACGATTTTTTTTCAAAAAAGTAACATAACCTAATTGATAAGTGGATTTTAAAATTTTGAAACCAATTTTGATCACGACTCGTTTTACCAGTTTTTTTAAAGTTCTTAAAAACCTTGACACTGCGTAGATTTTTTGACTCTCTCTCTCTCTCTCTCTCTCTCTCTCTCTCTCTCTCTGTGTGTGTGTGTGTGTGTGTGTGTGTGTGTGTGTGTGTGTGTGTGTGTGTGTGTGTGTGTGTGTGTTTTCCGGCGAAAAACCGTTAAGGTTATCATCGCCGTATATGTGTGTGTGCCAGCGCGCGCGCGCGCGTGTGTGTCTGTGTGTGTGATCAATTAATCCATTATAATCCATTATCGCACGCGCACTGGAGTACATCCGTTCGACACAGTCGTTTCTAGAAGAACCATTTTTCCGTTTTCTTAAAATCGTATCTGGCATCTTCGAGATTGTTCTCGCTCCAAATTGGAAGTCGAATTTTAAATAAATAAGCTACATATTACAATGCCGCTTTGCGTAGTAAAACAATTTAAAACAACGAACACAAGTAATTTAATACGATATATAGCTAGACTAAACATACGTAATTTACATCCAAAAAACTTTCCTTGCATTAGTTCGTAATTTAATTTAGCTGTAAAACTAAAAATAATACCGTAAAACTAAACAAAATATTTGTTCTACAACTGGGCGGAATACCATTGTCTAGTTTGGGAGGCGTAGCTCCTCCATCTGGTCCGCCTGAAAAAAAAACATTTATTTAATTTATTTGTGCTAATAATTAGTGCACAAAATTTCTTGGATACATATAATATTTAAATAGATCAATTAAGCACCCGACAAAGTCACTTTTGTTTTGTTACCAAATCTGACAAACAAATATTTACAAAAGGCCTACGACATTAAAATTTTGCATGCTGTAGATTGCAATAAGGCTAGGTTTAAGATATCTTATCATTGGTTTTAAAATGGCTTCTTTTTTGAACATTTGGCGCTGCATTTGTTTTGTTTTTTCGAGGACGTATGTCTTAACGAAGTATGTCAACACTTTTTCGCGTTGTTATACTTAGCTGTGACAATGTTTTCAGCAATGTCCAAACGCATATTTGAAACAAATTGCGGGCACACAAAACGTCTGATTTATTTGTCTGTTAAAAACCATATTGTTCACTTTTCATTAGGCTTGACAGATTCCAAAAATTGTATATTTCTATTTATTAAATATAACTGTTAGCAATTTTTAGGATACCTTAAAATGCCAAACAATTACACAAAACAATATGGTGGCAACTCAAGAAGCATTTTAAAACGGAGTATTTTCACGAGTTGAAAAGATTCTATCTCACTTTAAAGTTTAGTTTTTTCATTTCATGCACTGGAACAGCCAAATCTGACGTTAAACAAATTTTTGTCTGACTCAATAAATATCTATTTATTTCGTTAAAATGTAAATTTTTCTGTTCGCTACTATGAAACGACTCGGCAAAAATTTCAGTGGAAACGTTTATATTTGTTAACTATAATATGAGTAGGTTTTAGATTAGCTCATTCCTTTCGCCTGTTTGAAACAAAATGGCAACTCTCAAACTGATTTATTAAAAAAGAAGGTTAGGCCTATTTCCAAGAACTCAATCAGCAAAACCGAAAATGTTACTGTACGGTTTCTTTGTGTAAGTTATGTTAGTTGTATTTCCGAAAACAGTATGACTTGTTTGAACAATAAGTTGTATTTTAATAACAAAAGCTTAGGCCTATCTCCTAGATATACAAACTTATTGTAGTTTACATTAAAATAAAATTTTCAAATCAACTTTCAAATCAATCAGCTGTAATTTTTATTCCCTGAAATCAGCCGGAGCGAAGCGTGAGTACACAGCTTGCACTAGATAATTTCATTTATTGTGATCATCATCCACAATATTTGGCACCAGTGACACTCGTAAAGATTAAACAAGAAACACCAAATAGTTTAAGGTTCCCCGCCAAGTCTATGGTGAAAAAGTTGTCAAATCACATTTGAACTCTGCCAAGAACCTGTCAACTGCTTACACAAAATACGAGGCCCTTGGCGATAACGTGCCTATAATGTTATCTCTCATATCTCACAGTAATAAGAATGGTGTTATTCCACGTTGTTCCCTATGCGCAAGGTAGGCTATTGGCAAAAGTATTAGTGCAGATGCAAAAAGTCATCAGTTTATACCTTGAACAACATACTTATTTTGGGTTCAAACAATATAATTCATACAGAAATAAAAACTATTTACTTAAGGGGGCCATTTGCACTGAGAAAACCTATCCATCCATTAGTAATTTACATAAAATAAATTCTACAATTAGGCTACAAATTCACACAAAAACTTTAAACCATGAGAGTGCTTGATCCAGACTCGTTTCTATATCTTACTTAATATTTATCAAATTTATAGCAATTGAAATTAGACAGCTATTTTGACGGAGAAGGCATGCCACTTGGCAAGGAACTTTTTACACATGGTTTTAGTGTTATGAACAAAGCTCTCGTAAACCTATTTCGTTCTCTTTCCTTTGTTTGACTTTCCATCCCTGACCTACACCAACCCATACCAGCTTTACCTAACCTAATCTAGATTAGGGTTGCACGCATGAAAAAGTGACTGCCACAATTAGTGGAATACCCTTGTGAGAAGTGACCACCGTGTGCAAGTGGTATACATACTACCATCAGAATTTCTTGACCACAGCGGATCTTCAAAGAAACCTTGAAAACTAACAATTAACTATTAAACAAAATTTACTTTTACTATACTTACTGGTGCAAAGACCTAAGTACGTTTTGCTACAAGATGTCATCTCTGGGCATTTGGTGCACGGGTCCCCTTTCTCGTACATGTCTTGTGTTTTATAATTGCCTGCCGGTCCATAATCACAGAACAAATAATAAAACTTCATATTCTTCACGGGATTTGTACAGCTGCCAATTGAACAACCAACGTGAGAAGTTTTAGCCCACCCCATTTGTGTGAAATGACCTTTTCTAAACATCGTTAAAATATATTCAACATTAGTCTAATACAGTACAGTCACTGAGTATAGTTTTAACTTACGTTTCTAAAAAAAAGCACAGTGTTATGCCTTCAGGCTTCAGTTTTTTCCAAGTATGAAGAAAGTATTACTGACAGGGTGTTTGCATCTCTACCTCATAATACTCCTTCTCATCAAGTGCAGAATAATTTCGAAGCAGAATATCCAATTTCGTCAACATAAGATTCACTAGAATTTGAAAAGTTATAAGAGTTGGTGTTAGTGCTCAGATGGTGATCCTGACTGATGTTGAGGCTAAATTCCTACACCAACACCCAGGGGAACTCAGGTCTGGAAAACCATAACTTACTGGGTTTTTAACCAAATTGCTGGCTAGTGGCTATTATCGTTGAGTAGAAAGCTAAGTCTTTATCTTTTAAGTATTGATATTTTGTCAAGGTTCAAGGTTGTCAAGGTTGATGTCAAGGTTACATCAACGGCACAGTGACACTTTGACTCGTCTCTCAAAGAAAGTCTGAACTTGGAAAAGTACTCGAGTAAATATATCATCAACAATTTAAAAGGTAAAGAAACAACGATAAAAATACTAAAGTGCTAAAGTCTAAATGAACTTGAAAAAGTACTCATGTAAATTTGACTCAGACAAATTGCGAATGGAAAAACACCTCAAGAACGTCAAACTCGAAAAAGTACTTGCTTAAATCCATCATCTGCACTATAAAATAAAGAAGAAATACAAATATAGAAATCTAAAATGTTATCCTTAAAATAAACTTGAAAAAGAATTTGCAGACTCAAATGATTCAGGAATGGTACATAAAAAAACACAATGATGGAAATCTAAAGTCAATTGTCACTTCTGGTTTATTTCAAAGTCCAACCAGTTAATTAGGAGTGGACTTTGAACTGAGCCACAAATGACAATTTTCAACCATTTACTTTATTATATTTTAAAATACTTTATTATATAGACTATAAATATAAGCTAATTAGAAAGATTCTAATTAGATTTTTTAAATTAAATATTTAGCTGAAAATTAAATCTGTTTATATATCACATTGACTGAAAATTTTTGCATTTCACAGGCAACACCAAGCGGGTACTACTAATATATGTATATATGTGTATATATATATATATATATAATGTGTGTGTGTGTGTGTGTGTGTGTGTGTGTGTGTGTGTGTGTGTCACAGAGTCTCTTAGCCATTCAGGCACATAATTATATGCCCGCTGTTGACCGATGCTAAGCTCATCATGATATTAAGTTTCAAATGTCTACAGGACTGGAGTTGTAGACCTGGACACTAAGTGATTCAGTCACATTAGTTGCTATGTGACTGACTGGATCAAATCAGTCACATAGCCATGCGTTTAAAGTTAAGTCAGACACTTAGCCTGAGGTTGGGTTTCAGAGCCTATAATAATTAAAATTTTTCTCATATAAACAAAATTATTTTATGATGTATCTCTTATTTAGATTTTTATATGAGCTTATGTTATAGATAATTAATTACGTTACTTAAGAATATGAATACATATGAATTAGAATATAATTTTAATTTAGTTTATATTAATTTATATATTAATCCAAAAATACTGCTGGTAAACATTTTAATGAAGATTTGTCAAATAATTTCAGTAGTAAAATATTGCAATTATGCTCACAAAATACCACTTGTGCTCATAAAAATTCATGCTCGTACTTGAAAGTGACATTTTGGGCATGATTGCAAAAATATCTTATAATAATGGTGAAATCTTTAGTATATCTAGACACTCGTAGAGAAAAAATGTCGTTCGAAACATGTACAAAAGATTTTTTCTGATAAAAAGCATCCCTCTTGTTCTATATTAAACTTTAAAATTAATATAAGAAAATTAATAGCATGGGCTATACACTTAACAATTCTCAGCGTTATGAAGGATTAATTAGTATGTAAAATCATTTATTTGCAGACTTTCTTTTTTACTAACACACCATTTTTATATAACGCATATAAAATATAAATTTCAAAGTAAAAAATACTATTAAAATAACATTTCAATTAATATTAATATATTTTTTCAGAGGTCTTTCATGTCTTGACTTATTTGGTACCCAACTTATTGGAAAGAAAACTTTGTTTATTAAAAAAGAAGTTTTTGGCTTTTTTAGTGTAAATATATGGAATCAGTTCTTTCGTTTTGTAGATTTTATTTTTTAAAAACAGCCGGTTGTTCATTAATTACCCATTTTCAGGTCGTAGTGTATTTTGTCACAGTGTGTTAGTCGTAGTACATTGTTCAACTAGTGTGTGTACAAATGCAATTTTACACACGAGTTCCACAGCATATCAATGTGTTTTTACGCATTGCAGTGATCTTCACAACAGTGCTCTAATATAAATGTAGTGACTCTTTCACCATTTCCAGACTTGCGAAGAAAAGTATCGTTCGATACATATGCAACAGATGTTTTTACATTGGAGCGAGTGAAACCCTCTCTATGTTGCCTGATTCCGATTTGAGAGCCCTGGAGGTTAGTAACAGAAGGCACATTAGGTATACATGTATACTAATGCGAGGTGCCTGATTATATATAGATAAAATTAATAAAATTATTTTTTCTAAAGTTGTTGGTCATTGTTGTACTGTATTTAACTACAGAAAATGTTGCAGAAAATGTTATGTTGTAGAAAATATGCCATGTACTCAATTGATAAACACTTATTTTTAGAGTTTACGATGCTATGATCTTTATAACTTATCCTTACTCTTTGGAAAATATAGGCCGAGTACAACCAAACAGGGAACACATATTATTTACTAATTAATAACAACAATGTAGATTCAACCTTAGAACTCATAATGAGAAGGAATTAAATATAAAAATTGATTAATATTAGTGTCAAATTAATTATTTTTGGAATCAGAGATGAAGAGTGATTTACTAACTAAAAAAATACTGTGAGTGTAAAAATCCCCCACAAACCATGAGCCACCCGATAGGGTGGCATGTAGCAATTAACTGATTTAAGTACCAAATTCTTAATTTTTTGAATCACAAAGATGAATAGTGACACTCCCAAAAATGCCCCATTTATTTTAAGTTCAGCCATACAAAGTGAGAAATGGGTAAGAAAATAAAATGTCAAAAATTACAAAAATCGATGAAATAAAACTGTTTAACAGTAAACAGAAAATTAATTAGAAAAACAAGGTTCTCTGATAACTCTGGCATATCAACCAGCAGTCCTCATGACAGAGAAATAAAGAGCTTGAGGATTTTATGAATGGCAAATTTATAATGAGAGAATAAATGCATCGGCATTTGGATGTTGAGGATGGCTGATGAGGTTGAACTGTGAATGGGGGATTAGTGGCACCAACAAAACTAGGTACAGGCCAAGATAATAAGGTACAATAGTAAATTATCATAATCAGAATTGTTTTTAATTTTCAATTGTCTTACCCTTTTTGCATTTCAAGACCTTGATTCAAATCATAATCCTTATATTCGTCAAACCAACCTTTTATACTTTTGGTGACCGTTTCTTCCTCAGTAGATAAAATAGTTGTCCAGCCAAGATTCTGGCCTACGGCGGGAAACTCTTCTATATGGTAAAACACAAAAGCAACATATGATACAGAAAGAAACAGTAAACCATAACATTAGGATGAGTGAATTGAATAAAAAGTAATTATTTTTATTAAATATTTTTCAAGGAAATTCTTAAGATAAAGTGAATAACATTATTTTTTCTAAATATCAAAATTTATTTTTATACTGTATTTAATTATGTGGTACAAAATATTTTTGGGGACTGTAATTACTTAATAGATGTACATATAAAAATGTTTGTTGTTCGGATACCTTTATAACATATCTTTAAAACAAGATAAGCCACTGCTATTTTTTTTTCTGAGTGAACTACTTCAAATGTTTTCACTCAATGAAAACTGACACATGATAATTTAACTTCACTATATCAGTGTTTGATTATTGTATTGTATTACTTCTTGTTCGTGTATTTTACAAGTGATACCAACCACATGATGGTTTTTATATACAAGGTCAGTTTTCAAAACATGTGTTTATTAAAATTTTTTGAAGGTGGGAATCTTGCTTCAATTCACTTTTGAGAAGGTTTTGTTCTAGACATTAAAGAAGAATGTGTCCAGAGTTTCGTCTTGTTCCTGCATTTTTTTTTCTTTTTTCCGGCGAAAAACTGTTCAGGTTATCATCAAACCAACCAAACAGTAGATTCTGCAAGCAAAATGGGAAAGATATGACTGTGTCACTACATGTCCAATTATGGCTCTTGATGCTAACATGCAAATTGAAGGATGAATTTCTTTATACATTTCAAAAGTTGTTATGGGAATGTTATAATAAGTATACATTTTTTATTATTTTTCTTTGTTTAGCTAATATTGTTTATGTATTATTAGCAGCATGACAAGAATCTCGCCTAAATGGTCTGTTGGTTGTCCCTCCAGCACAGCATTCTTTCATATCACTTTTTATCACCATTATTCTCATGTGTCACATCATATTTCTGCTTCCTTATGAAGTAGTATTTGCGGCGGGAGAGTTTGTAATTGTCAGGTACCTTCTGAAAAGGCAGGATAGCACCGTAAGTAAGTATATACCACAACAAAGTAATTTAAAATTTCTAATAGTGAATAAAAATTACAAGTGGTTTTTTCATCTTCGCTTTGTTTATCCATCTTGTTTGTAGAGCTTTGCTGCAATTAGCTAGACTGGTACTCATTGACAAACATCTCAAAGGATTAAGAGCTAAGCTAACAGCCAATCAAACTATTTTATCCTCCTCTTCACTTTCACACTGCTTGCAGTGCCAGGTAAACACTGAAACCAAACTTCTCTACCTTTTAGCTTGCTCAGCACTTGGTGAATTGCTTTTACCCTCTGGCTGATAAGCTTAAGCATGATGGTTTATATTTTATTAGAAGTAGTAACTTCTATTTAGTACAAATATTTTATTTGTAGTAACTAAGTTAAAAACTCTTTTTCGAATGTTGTGATGTGTATAACAACTGCATTAATAACCAGTAATTTCATTTCTGTGCTTGATGATGTGTGTGCTGATGCAAGGAATGATTATACAAATCAGTACTTTGATCGGTGTTACTCACAAAACATCCTCCTCCAAGTCTTAGGTTAAACAGATCCAATGAACCATCTGTGAACATTTTCTAATGGTTTCCATAGTGTTACAACATTTTTAATGGTTCATTGTGTTACAACCATTAATGGTTGTAGTGAATATTTTTTAATGGTTCATGGTATTATTAGCTTCAAGAGAAACTGCTCTTTGCACTTCAGGAGAGTCACTTTTATAAAGAAATTCAGATAGGAGCAGACTAATGTTAGGAGGATGGTAGATGTTGGAAGGACTTCTGTTTACAACTGAAACTTGTTCAGGTAGCACTTCCATCAAGGAAGATGAACGATGAAGAAAGGAATGCTTGTGATAAGGCTTCCATACTTTATGTGTCATGGTAGTGTAGCAACTGTCAAATAAAATAAATTTGTAATGTATAGTTCAACTTGACATACATAGTTCTAACAGCTGTTCAGACAAAAACTGTTTGTTCAACCTTTAAAAGCTTGACTGACTTAAGGTAGCATGTAATCTGACTACACTTTGCTGTAAACAATTCTCTTTTCTAAACCATGTAACAAAAGACATAAAATAATCAAATCTGGGCTTCCTTGACTCGTGGAATACTAAAATCCACCAATGATAACACTAGGCTAAAGAATTAAATCGTTTAATAAGCTCAGTGTTATCAAACTTCACCAGGTATTTGGAGCTGTTCAAATAATTAGCATTTATTTTAATATAAGTATATTGTTGCCAGTAATCAAGCTTAATTAATCATAATTTAACAGTGTCAACAGACATCAATGCCTAGTCAATAAATTATATATATATATATATATATTTATTTATTTATTTATATATATATATTACCTAAGTTAACTTTGTATAGACCATTTACAGTTAAAAACTGGTTCCAAGTTTGGAACAACCATCTAAAAACATTAAATGAGCTAAGCTTTAGATGTCCCACCACAAGATGTTATAAATTATCAATAATTTAAATATATTAACAATTCTGCCTTAGCTGGTCCCAATCACAGTTGAGGAAAGAGTAGGATAAATATCTGGTTTTTTGACTCTTTGTGGGTGTATTCATGTCAAGTAGGTGCAACCATTAAATACTAAGAAAGTCTAGTTGGTGGATTTATCCACATACGTAACTAGCAAATCCAAATTCCCAAAGGGAATGGGGGACCCAGTGCCCTAAAACTGGGCTCCTCTCGACTAAGGTATGATAACCTCTACAGAAGAGTCCCGGTCCTCCTGGTAGTTAGGTTTAGCATGGAGCTAGCAATTCCACCTTTGAAAAACACAGAAGCTATGAAACCTGCAGAAGAGAATCAAAAAGCTGGACGGGATTTAAGGGTACGACATAGAACTTCAAATAAAGCCAAAGATTATAGAATTGTGACATGGAATGTTTTATCGTTTTATTGACCTGAAGCATTTTAAGTGTTCCAAGAGCAGTTAGTGGAGTATAGAGTTGATGTGGTAGCAATTCAGGAAATGTGATTGATTGACTTGGGGATTATTGAAAAAAAGACTGCACTGTGTATTACAGCTATCATCAAAGTAAACATATTTACGGAACAGGATTTATCATAAGTAAAAGTGTGAAATTACAGGTAATAGATTTTAAAGCACTGGGAACCACGGATTTGTTATGTAAGGATTAAAGGGAGATTCTCTAACTTCAGTTTATTCAGTGTACATACCCCAGCAGAGATAGCTAATGATATAGAAAATGATACTTCTATGATGAGTTCGAAAAGGCAACAAATGGATGTCCTAAACATGATGTAAAGATAATAATGAATAAGTTTAATGCACAAGTGGGACGAGAACAAACATTTGGTAAGATGACTGGACAACATAGTCTCTACCATCGCACTACTCTCCATGAAAATGGATTAAGACAACTCTTCTTCACCACTTCAGTGGGCACAAAATGTAGTAGGCAGCACAATGTTTAAATTGAAAGAAATCTACAAAGCCATGTGGAAATCACCTGATCATAAAACAGTCACTCAGATAGATCAACTCAGATTAGTGCAAGGCTAAAAACCCAACCTGATGGATGTTATAAGCTATAGATGAGCAAATATCGACTCACTCATAAAATTGTATCCAATAACTAATTGTAACTAAATTACTTGAATTGTATAATGTCTATCAATCTCTCGTCAGACAACAAACAATTTGCTACTTAGATTCCTAATTAATCCTATGCTAGTTTGTATTGGTAAAATATAGAAAATCTTTAGGGCCTTTATTAAAAAAAAGTTTGTAACCACATTTGGAGATCTGGTTATTTTGTGATTTAATTATATTAATCAAGTTTAACTCAAACCAAACAATTTAATTTCCCTTAAAACTACTCTGTAATATTTCTAGCAACCAAATCACTTTACATATTTCAGTTTTTTTTATTAATAGAACAATATAGTTTTTGGGAAAATTAATTTAAATACTAACCTAACTTTTAATTGTATTTTTTAATTTAACTTTAATATTACAGGCTACATTTTAAAGCAATTTATATTTTTGTATAACCTTTACAGTCACTAGGTAAATCTCAGTTTATTATTTTTTTAATGTAACTCCTTATTAAACCATTTTAACCAATCAGTTTAAAATATTGTCAAATTTAAACCTCTTTTGTAAAGTAATACTTGTATAACTTACAGTTTAAACATTTTTTTAAAAAACACATTTTATTATATCATGTTAGTGCTGTATAAACATCAATTTGAAATAGTCTAAGATTTAATATATATATATATATATATATATATATATATATATATATATATATATATATATATATATATATATATGAATAATATTTTTGCCACATATATGTATTGTAACTGATTAAAATGTTCCACATATTGTTTCAGGCTCAATTCCATAAACATATTATGTGTGTGTGTGTGTGTGTGTGTGTGTGTGTGTGTGTGTGTGTGTGTGTGTGTGTGTGTGTGTGTGTGTGTGTGTGTGTGTACACACACACACACACACACACACACACACACACACACACACACACACACACACACACACACACACACACACACACACACACACACAATAAAAAAACTTACCTTGGATTGTTGTTCCCGTAATGTTCTGAAGTATCTGTGAGCCACCCCTAGTATGAGTGTAGAGTTGTGAACGAGCACAAGTGCATGAACACCAGGGTTAGGCTAGCTAAAGGAAATCTGCAGTACTATTTGAGTTTCAAAACTTGACCTGCAAAATATAATTTAGAGATTAACAGTGCTGCTTACCCTTTAACAGTTTTGTGTGTGTGTGTGTGTGTGTGTGTGTGTGTGTGTGTGTGTGTACACACACACACACACACACACACACACACACACACACACACACACACACACACACACACAACTGTTAAAGGGTAAGCAGCACTGTTAATCTCTAAATTATATTTTGCAGGTCAAGTTTTGAAACTCAAATAGTACTGCAGATTTCCTTTAGCTAGCCTAACCCTGGTGTTCATGCACTTGTGCTCGTTCACAACTCTACACTCATACTAGGGGTGGCTCACAGATACTTCAGAACATTACGGGAACAACAATCCAAGGTAAGTTTTTTTATTAAACTTTCAGATTATATTTTTATTTTTTCAATATTATTACATGCATGATTGTTGGAACATGTAGAGGAAGCAAGCGGATTGTCAGATGTTTGTGTTGAGATCATTCTACTCAGTTAATGTTTACTGCTCTAATGTTCTACACAATTTACATGGAGTTTGCCAGATTGGTTCTTGGGCAGATTCTTAAGGCTGAGTTTTGGATCTGCTTAAGTTTATCAGATGTATGTCTGCACTGTATACTATCTTGGATCTGACGAATGTTATATATAACTGTCTTTACATAATAGTTTTAGCTCCCCAGCTTCTACTACCTACCAGTTTCAGTACGTTTAATTTGCTTAAGCAATTTTCAACGTTTCACATTTCAATGTTGTTTCTCCAAAGCAGTTTTGAATCCAGGGTGATTCCTAATGATGTTGGGTTTATATTAAATGGAACAAATGTTCTTTTTATTTGTGATTGTAGTACAAAACTCTTGAGTGAGTATCTTGTTGTCATGGTTGTACATTCAGTTTTGGATTCAAGATGTTCAGAGTCCATTTGCCAGCATTTATTTATGGTGTTTAGTGCTTTTGGATATTTATAGAGGATATTTCGAATGAGGTCTTTGTCAGTATTGTAATTCCATTAGAAGAAATGCAACTGTCTGTGAAAGCAGGAATTGCCCTTGTGCAATATCAATGAGTACCACATTATTGATTATTGTATTAAAGTTGAGAATTTAATTTTTTTTTAATTTACGAATATTTGCGAACCTGACCTGAACCCTCCTTAACAAGAATCACATAAATAAAGCTGTTTTATTTTCTCACCATATGAAGAATAAATAAGTATGGTGATCGTAAAAAATCAGTCTTGTGGATCTGATGGATATTAAGTCTCCTAAGTCAAAAAGATTGGTTTTTACTTTGATATCTTTATGTCTGTGAAGAGACCATACTTTCTTTATACATTGCATAGTAAATCAGCTTTCTTGATTTTAAAGGTTCTGTTTAGCAAAGATATGTTTAATATACTAAATAATTGGTATAAAAACTTGCAAATTTGATAACAATTTTCTTTTTATAAATGTACTCACTTGTTGATCTACATTTGTCATGTTCCATTGCTTTTCCACCTTCTTTAAACCTTTCACACTGAATTAACCATCTGTGAGCTAAATATGCCAAGTCATGGTTCCAATCCTAAATAAACATTATAATCAATTACAAATTGAAATAAAAAAATAAATGTAAGTAACTTCATACAATGCTTGGGAACAAGAAATATATATATCTTTCTTACTAAACAAAACTAAAAACAATCGATTTTAAACTAATTTTTCCTACAGCAAGATTAAAAAAAAGAATTGGATGTGTGTGTGTGTGTGTGTGTGTGTGTGTGTGTGTGTGTGTGTGTGTGTGTGTGTGTGTGTGTGTGTGTGTGTGTGTGTGTGTGTAGTTTTCAAATTCAACAGAGAAAAATTCAATAGAAAATTCAACAGAGCTACAAAAATGTTTTTTTAAAATTAAACCAGACCTACATTCCAAATTTATTCAAAAACTGTCAATTACATTAACCTCAATCTCAGGCTCACCAACAAACATTAAAATTTAAAAAAATATATTCATGGGGCTTGGATGCATAGCCATATCAATCTCTTGAGATTAATTTTTCCTCATCATCATATCTACATTATATACTGGTACTGTATAGACATTATATACGTCTATACATAAGTAGGAGAAAAATTAAAAAACTGCTTTTATTTTGAATAAACTTGTATTACTAAGGAGATGCAAGCGTAGAACATGTAATTACAAAATACTATTTTATTTGTGTTCAAAATTTGGTCCACTATATTGGATTCACAATCTTCAACATAACTTATAATAATAATAATAATTATTATTATTATAAATTTATTTATTTTCTAAACCAGTATTTTTACAATTATTGACATGTAACCGCAGAGGGAAACAAATGACTGTACATGGACTGGTACCTTCAAACTATTTACAAAATTAAGCAACATTTTATTTATAGAAAGGGGAAATACAGTAATTAATAATGTATTCCTTGAATGTGTTAATTGTCCGATTTTTAAAAAATTAAGTTTGTGAAATAAGTAACTTTATAATATAATTTGTCTACACATCATTAACCACCATTGACCAGTTGAATTTAATGAAATGTTATGGTTTAATATTTTTTACACTGTTTATGTACTCATTTAACTTAATACCATTACGTTTATTGCATTTTAAAGGAGATATGTAGAACACAAGTTGTGAGTAGAGCTAATAAAGTAATTGTGCAGGCAAGTAAGCACAGTTTATTTCCAAGACCATCAACATACAGTCAAAAATTTCAGCAAGCATAAATACAGAATTACACTAGCAACAATAACCAAACTATCTTATCATTCCTAAAATCATCCAAGTTGGTGGAATGGTCCTCATCAGTGCCATATTTTCCCTCTGCCAACTCATCGCTGGACTTACGCCTTTTGAAAAAATATAATAATTATAGTGATGTAAGACTTCAATTTTTAAAATGTCAAGATCCTACTAGGTAATGGCATATAAAACACTAAACTAAATCACAAGAAAAGTGAAGTAGTGCATGTAAATAGTCAATTAAATAAAGTGCCAATTTTTTCTAGTATCAATGTGGTGAGCTTATTTGTAAGTAAATTTTCACTTATAAATAAATTTAATGGAATTTTTTAAAATAACTAGTATGTATCTTTTTTTTTAGTCTTTTGATATCCAACCCCCACAAGGAGGTGCAGAGTTGCACCTATTGAGAGGGTTTAGACGTCCCTCAAGGTATCCGAGTCTAACACACACTTATAGTTACAACACTACACTTACGACTTTAACACTTTACACTCACACTTACATTTAGGGAGGCGATAAGATAATAGTCTCAATGTGCTTTTCGCCTTAAAATATAAAAAAAAATTAATATCTAATCTTTTTCAGTTTTTTGAATTTCATAGATCAAACACACACACACACACACACACACACACACACACACAACACTAGTTTAGTTAAATATCAGTTTAGTTTATGTATAGCAGTCTAAGACAAACAATTAGATTTTCAGAAAACATTTTAATTTTTCACTTAAATAGAATCTTTATCAAATCTGCTTTAAAATTATAATTTAAAACCTAATTAATAACAGATAAAGTAAATGTATCTAATTAGATTTTTAAAAAAAGATTATGGTGATGGTGGTGGCATCGGCTAATAATGTAGTTGTATTAGTATTATAAACTACATGGAAACTACAATTGCTATTTCCCCTTACGTTTTAGATAGGCTACCTAGACAAGATTAAAAAGCTCAAATTTTCCAGTGGTTTCTGTGACAAATAAATCAAAACATGGGCCTTGGGAAATTATACTGCGATTACCACATTGCTAAAATTAATCTTTAAGAGTTAGACACTGGGGAACAGTCAAATTTTGAAGTAAATATTGATTCAAATTTATTTCTGAAAAATATATTTTACCTTTCAAATATATCATTTCAAAGCACATAGGCATACTGAGGCTTACAAGCACGCCTTGTTTCTTGTCCTTGTAAATTAGTATTGCCCATTGAAGTGTTAACTTGAGTGATTTACTACTAAAATGTGGTATTCATAGGCAGGCTTGTATTTTGATATCACAATTACTGGCATGTCAAATGTAAACTATTAACATGAATGGATCAGCTGATTTTACTGTCATGAAGCGGACAAGATCGTGCCAGTCACTTAGAAAACCTATATTAAACACAAACACACACACACACACACACACACATATATATATATATATATATATATATTTACATCAATATCTATATTATGTCCCTACTCTCTTGCTTTTTCAAGTATCATTATTGTAACGTGGTAAATTGCAGTTTATGTTTTATGCCCCAAATTAAAACAGAACAGTGAAGTCGTTTGCTTAGCAAGCCCATTCTGAGGGCTTCTGAAGGCTGGACGAGGAAAAGCGTCGAGCAGAATTAAGTGGCTAGGCTATAGCACTTATTCGTGTTATTCAAGCTAAAATGTATGGACCAGCCTGTGTCGCAAGTTCCTTCAACCTTCAACGAAAGAGAGTGGTAATAATCGTATGACGTAATCTCAAAAATTGAATTTTATCTATAATAAGTTTTGGTCATGGGGGGGGGCAATATTGTTACTTTCTCTCATAAGACCCACCTAGTTGGTTACATAATTTAAAATTAAGTTTTACATTGTATAAAACCATAATTGTTCCAGTAAGTTTTAGAAATTTAAAATCATAATGTAAAAAAGAGGTTTTTAAAATTGTATTTCATGATGTAATATAACAATAACCTTTGACTATCCATTACGTTTGAATATTCAGTAGCCTATTGTTCAAATAAACAACAGTAAATGTTTACAGATAACAAATCATAAATGCATTTAATAAAATAATATAATGATTGTTAAAAGTAACCATTTTTTTCTTTTTAATGTGGGGTTGTTATCGCCTAAACGACATAAGAACTGAGTTACTCAACTAGTTCTGCTTACTAACACCAAAAAACATCTACAATAAATTCCCTAACTTCTCTTCCGACTTTCAAACAGCCTACATCTGCTAACCTAGTTCACAATTCTCTGGTCAACCAATTCTCTTGCTTCTGATTGGTTCACAGTGTTCACGTATATCGGTTCTAATATAGGTACTTTAGATTACATATATCTACTCAGCCATTATTGCCGGCGCACCATCTCGTATATTCGTATACAGTAGCTTCATCCTAATTGGTGGGTTCTTTCGCTGATTTTAATAATCGATTTCTGAGAAATTTTGGTTCCCGCCATAATTTCGAGAATAAATACAGGTCGTAAATCGTTGTTAGGCAGAACATCGAGGACCACTCACTACAGATCAACTATACGACAGCCTACCAACACCCGGAACAACTCTACAAGACACAACAATTTGCTTGGGTAGAAATAAGAGGAATCCAGCTAAATTTAAAGAAAAAATTGATTTCTTACTTTCTCACCATTCCACACCGGAAAAGTAGTAAATATCCGGTAAAGAATAGTAAAGAATGGTAAGTAGCCTGCGGCCAACCTGGTAAATATCCGTACCATATTTCTCTTGTAGACAACAACAGGGAGCTGTTAATTTAAAAGGGAATTTCGAATTAATGGGACGCATAAATAGTAAACATACGGGAATCTTCGAAACGGTTTGAGATATTGATGTGCAATTTTCAACATTGTTTTTCTTAAAATTTTGCATTGAATTTATGTATCAAAGACTACCTTCATGTTAAAAAAGTACTTTTAAGATAGTGGATCCAAATGGCGGACCAAATTTTTGAACTCGTCATAAAATAGTATTTTGTAATCAAGTAGATTCCACATTTTTATTTCTCTTCACATTTAACTTAACTATTTACAAAATATCGATCAATTTTTAAACTTTTTATCGAACACAACTGAATAGTGAAACATTAAAAAAATGACTGGTGGTAATTGTACTTGGAAATTTGTATTAAAATTAGTTGAAATACGTGTAAGCTTAATTGGCTTAGAGAGTGATTAAATGCAGCTTACCAACTGTAACATATTTGCAGCTGGTGGAAATCTCACACCATTCTTGTCCTTTATTTTAGCCATAGCTAACTCGCTCCGTGCTAAATTGTGTTTATGTAGGAAAATCTTCTGCCAGGCTGCTGGGTCATTTTCGTGAGAAAAGTCTTCCGGACATTTACTTTTGTCTACTTCCTCCTGAACCAAGAAATGTTACGTAGGCTATGTACTTAATTGAATGTTTAACAATACATTTTTGGCACGATAAATAAAATTGTATATTTTATAAACATTCTACTAGCGGAAACTCAAAAGAACAAGAGACTTCATAGTATACCTATAGCCTGCATACAGCAGTCTACTTAATTAATTGTCTAGCCACTGCTCCGCGACACTATACTGACGCGCTCGCACCTTTTGCGCAAATTCAACCGAAAACTGTAATCTTTACGAAAAACTTACAATATTTACTGGTCTGTAATATTTACTGGACACAAATTTTTATGGAAATTCTATGTGTTTTCCAATAATAAACGTGATAAGAAGAGCCGTTCAGCCGATATTAAATGAAGTGCCCAGCAATTACACACGTCATCGTTAAATCCTGCATCTTGAAACAGAAATGCATGAACAAACTTTACACGTGCTTTATTTGGGCTTTATACAAGGTATATTCGTACCAAATTTCAAAACAATCGGTCCATGGGTTTGGCCAAAAGTGTGCAACAAACACACAAACCAAATGCCGAACAGTCGAGTTGGAACAGAGGCTTCGCTTTGCTCGGTCAATTAACGCAATATCTTTTAAAAACCAACGGTATTTCAAAATAGTTTCATTTTTGACTCATAATTTAAATTTAAAATTTAATTCATGCAGTCTTTGAGTTATGATCCCATGCATACTAATTTTATCTTCATAATTTTTAAAATTGCCGATATATTTTAAAAACAGCATAATTTATGGTTCCAAAATAAAACACCATACACACACACACACACACACACACACACACACACACACACACACACACACACACACACACACACACACACACACACACACACACACACACACACACACACACATATATATATATATATATATATATATATATATATAAAGAATTTGTTTTGTAAGAAATAGGAGCTTTTTGTATTACAGCATACTTTGACAATGGAATTACAGAGCTTTTAAGTGGTGAACCGTGATTAGTAGCTACTTGAAGGTTCGGGACAGTAAAATTTGGCATCTGAAAATCCACATGTGTTTTACAATAAACTCGTGCGCTGATAACAAAATTAATGTTTGTCATTTGTTATGTTGTCGCATAGCCCAGTGTACACAGTGTAGTGGACCAAAACATCATTTCACAGTTTTTTAATATTTTTGCAAAATATAAACGATAGCAGGACCAATACTTCCGTAAGTTTTTTTTTGTGTTTATCTCGTTTTGAAAGGATTGCAATCCTCATGTTCACTCCATTTGTCGCAAACATATTTTACACTATAAGAACATATAAAAGGAATGGTCTCCAAATTCAGTCGCATATACTTGAGAAACTAAATAGGAACATTATGACTGATTTATTCATTACTGATTTATTCATTTCAGTAATACGGATAGTTTAGATAACGTTTTTAGCCAACATAATTCGTGCAACTTCTTCAAAATGATGGAAATGAAAAATCTTAAAAAGATCTGTTTATCCCACATATTTTATAAAATCTGTTTCAGAAGACAAGTTATTCATCACGTTTAATAAATATTGTCTCTACTCACTACTAGGCTATTCCTATTGAAGCCTTACAACCAGCGTAAATCACGAGACGCTTTATTTACACTATAAATCACGGACCTGGTTCGGATTATATTAGAAACACTGCTCTAGTAGGCTACTTGCGTATATACCATGTATGTACTTACAACACCGCTGAATACAAACGTACTAGAATAATAACCCATATGAAAGACGTGAGTGCTCGCTGCTGGTAGTATCTTGCGGCAAAATGTTCTACTACATTTAAAATACATAATAGTACTGTCTATTTTTTTTAAACATCTCCCCTCCTGTCCTTGCGGCTTGCAGCTTTTGTAGCGGCATATAGTCCAATTACTTGGACTTCAGCCGCTAATATCAAGCACGCTTTTTATAATGGTGGCTGTACTTCTAGTGCGACTATATTCAATGACTATAATCAATCCACGACGCATGGTTATTTTCATATTTTCTTATTTCGTTGTGAGTAAATTCAGAGTTTGAGAATATTTGGATCAAATTAGAATACATCTATTAGAGTAAAATACAATATTCCGAATGATTTTACTAACCGGGTATTTACACAGGGTATTTTCTGCCATGCATTTTGGTATGGAACAATTGTCACCAGCTATACTGGGTGTCTTTTGAAGAATAATCAGATACGCCCAACAAATAATGTATTTCACTGTAAAGATTTTCTTTGGAAATCTGAAAAATAAAACTTTGTATTGTTTATCATTAATTTTCAATAACAAATTCTACATTACGGTGATTCTACTGCGGACTATTAATTATCATCATTAAATGTTGCTTTTTCAAAAAAAATTAAATTTCAAAATAATTTATG